>RJVU01067793.1:8080568-8094546 GCA_003731715.1 Anabarilius grahami | reverse complement strand
CTCTTGATCATTTTTGATCCATTTAATGCATCATGGCTGAATAAAAGCATAATTTTTTTTCAAAAAATCGTACTGACCCCAAACCTTTGAACGCTAGTATATGATCAACAAAGTGGTTTATAATCGAAATGCCTATTGCCACAATGTGATGAAGAAATTTTTTTTTTGCATTGTGTTTACTTTTTGCAATTTTTGCAATTTAATCGAATTAAGCTTAAAGGCATGTATTGTTGTTGCATGTGTCCATAAGGAAGTCCTCAGTAATTAGTTTTATAGTATTCCCGGCAGTTGTACTACCTGATATTCAACTTTCATCAACAAGAACGTTACTTCAGGCCAGGGTGGTTGTCATTGGCAGGTGTGTGAAGTGGCAAGTAGTGCCTGTTGCCTATTAATAGAATACATGTTTGATTTGTGTACATAGCTTGACAACTTTGTTATTTTTTTTGTTGGCTGTGGAAATAAAAAGTTTTTTTTTAAAGCTCATGTGACAGGAAACAAATACTGGAAAAATGTTTAATTCACTGTAAGCTGCTTTGAAGCATCTACCAAATGCATAATTGTGAAAGTGCACTTGCAATATTTTTAGAGTAGAGTCAAGCATTATATAAAGCACTTATCATCACTGGTCTGGTAAATTAAATTCTGGTCATTTTTTCACTCTTCACAGGTCTGTGGTACTATGTGGGAGGAAGAGACCACCCCTGCCTCACTCTTATTGGCTCCCCAAATTTCGGCTATCGCTCTGTACACAGGGATCTGGAGGCTCAGATTGCCATAGTAACAGAGAATGAGGAACTCCAGATGCAACTTCAACAGGTTAGACTTCCTCTACAGCACTGTTTCTTGGAGTACTAGGTCATACAACCCATAAATCTTGTGTCGGATGTGTTTTAATAGCTGTTGGTACTAACTATGATTTCTTTGGCTCGTCATTTTTTGTAAGGGTTTACTGGAAACATCATAAAACATCATACACATAAAACATCATATCAAGAGGTTTGTTTATTGCAGTTAAAACTGGCTACCATTAAATGTAGACCCATTTATGTTGTCACATATGATGAGCACCATCTGATGAAATAATTCAATATTGGCTGATTTAAATACTGTGATTGCCTGTAACAATACAGCTTTTTTGTACCAGAGAGCAATGCAGTCATATTATCTTTCATATCTCAAACTTAATTGCACATAAAGGATATACCGTAACCAACCATTAATCTATACTGGGAACAGAGGTGATAATAGCAACTGCTTAATTGGGAGTGCCATCCGTTTTTATAGTTTGTAAAGTAAGATTCCCGTAATCTTCACTTATCAGGTTGTAAATGACCAGTAAAAATCAGTTCCATAGTTATCTTTATGAGAAAAACACTGAGATGACATAACACCTGAGATAGTGAGATTTTAAAAAAGAGAGATGGTTTATGTAAAATCTTGTTTTCTGTCTTGTCCAGGAGCAGGAAGTGTTGTACCAGAGCTCGACACAAGTGTCAAACTCCACTTTCAATCAGCCGGACCGCCATGTAAAATTGTGGGTGAAACTGGTTACTCCACTCATCAAGAACTTCTTCTGAGTTCAACAGCTGATAGATATCTCACTGTCTGTGACAGGTTGGTTGCTGACATAGCTTTTCAACCTTTGCTGTAAAAGATCAGGCATATTATAGTGCTACTTGTAGTTTCAGACATGAGTAATTCCTTCTGGAAAATCCATCTTAAGATGGTAGCTGCGGTTTGGTACATGGAAGCCGGTTATTAGCCAAGCCAGACTGGTTATTGTCTGGTCCAATCCAGTTATTAGTTGAACCAGGCTGGTTATTAGCTGGTCTATCAGCAACCATGTTCCAAAAACCATCTTGACCACCTTAAAGTCAGAATGAACCCTATTTACCATCTTAATACATGTTCCTGGTCTTATTGTGAATGATTTATTGGTGGCTGACTGTTTTTCCAAAGAAAACATTTTCGTAATGTTTAATCAAAATATCATAACTGGACCGTGCCGTATTCAGAACTCTAGTCATTTAGTTTGCTTAAGCCCCGTCCTGTTCATCTGCCTCCATTTTTAAGTGCAACGCTCAAATCTCAACATATAATCAACATAGAACCAAGTATATACTTTTTATTTGTCAAAAATCTGTTACTCTCAGATGCACATCACAATATGGAAGAAAGGCTCTGTAGCCATTTCCATTTCATTGCAAATGTAACTATATGTAACTAATGGATTTGCTTGAACCAAACAACTAATCACATTTATTTTTATAGCATCTTNGGGGTGGGTTTGTTTGGGTTGATTTCAAATATCAACAATGTCCAAAAGCGTAGTTCAAAATCTACTTACCCCACCTTTAATATTAGTAATGTATTATATTTTTACAGCATTTATTAATCTTTGTTGATGTTAATAAAAGTGCATTAATGTTAACAGATGCAACTTTTGATTTTAAAAATGTATTATTAAATGTTAAAATTAACATGTAACTGAGATTAATTCATGTTGTAGAAGTATTGTTTATTGTTCGGTCGCATTAACTAAACCAATGGAGTTACAAATAAAACCTTATTTTGTAGTGTTTTACAGTTTTAGAAAACTCAAATTTGGTTTGGCACCATTCTGATAAGTAATGCCCACTTTTCACAATCTAATCAATTCCCAATGGCTAAAATCAAGTCCCACCCTATTTTTTATTTTTATTGATTATCCTGTTTTATATGCAAATATGTCATATTTCTGAAGTAAAATGGGTTGCAAATGGTAATTCATGTTGACTTCAAGGGATAGTTCACCCAAAAATGAAAATTACCCCATGATTTACTCACCCTCAAGCCATCCAAGGTGTATATGACTATCTTCTTTCAGACAGATACAATCAAAGATATATTTAAAAATATCCTGGTTCTTCTAAGCTATATAATGGCAGTGAATGGGGGGCCACATTTTGAAGCCAAAAAAAGTGCATCCATCCATAGTACTCCACACGGCTCCGGGGGGTTAATAAAGGCCTTCTGAATTGATTTTTTGTAAGAAAAATATCCATATTTAAAACTCTATAATCTAAAATAACTAGTTTCCGGCAGATGACTGTACGCAAACTTGCGCCACAAGAGTAGCCCCTGACGTGATGTTTGAATCTCCTCTCGCTGTTCAGACAAATATAGGGCTGTACAACAAACTCAAGCTCCTCATCTCATATCGAAATCCTCTGACATTTCTCTTTAAAACACTGTGACCGGTGTTTTGTTTTGCTATACTCTGAGCTTCCGTGCTTGTCATTGCGTCGGGTCAGGGGTTACTTTTCCGCCACAAATCGAGGCGTACGACTGTCTGCCAGAAAGTTTTAAATAAGGATTTTTATTTTTATTTTACAAAAACCCATCATTTCACTTCAGAAGGCCTTTATTAACCCTCTGGAGCCATCTGGAGCACTTTTACGATGGATGGATACACTTTTTTTTTTTTTGCTTCAAAATTGGGCCCCCATTCACAATATTCATTATATAAAGCCTGGAAGAGCCAGGATATTTTTAAATATATCTCCAATTGTGTTCATCTAAAGAAAATGGTCATATACACCTAAGATGGCTTGAGTGAGTAAATCATGGGATAATTTTCATTTTTGGGTGAACTAACCCTTTAAAGCTGCTGGGACTAGTTGGTAGTGGCTAGTAACCAGCTACCATCTCAAGCCGGATTTTCCAGTAGGGATGGGTTGGTGGTATCGGATGTTGTATGTGTTTCATTATGTTGAAGCATAAATGAGCCGTTCGCATGAAATGCTATGAAGGTAGTAGCCTAAAGCAAACACAAACACCGTTCAGCATTTTATTCTGCTTTCAAACGAATGACTTGGCTCTCTTGCACTTAGTATAGTCAGACTTTCCCCGAAGATGGATATACAAAACCTCGGCCTGCCAGACAGTGGGTTCTTAAGAATTTACATTGTCACTCCAGTGGTTCCTTCAACCCAAATCCTCGTCACACAGCCCAGCGTAGAGCTAGAATGTCCAGACCACAGCATGAATCTGGCCATTCCAGTGCTGTCAGGCACAGGCTGCTCAGCAGACTTCAGCTGCACTGGCAGTGACCTCCATGAGCCCTCCGTCGCTAACATCTGGAGTCTGTTACGGCTGTTTTTCCTGCGTGCTGTACGAATCCTTCTCTTTCCTCCATTTGATTGCTAACATGCGCTATCTCACTTGCTAAATGTCAGGATTTAAGATAATTTTCCCTTTGAGCCTTTGGTATTAACAAAATGAGGCCGTCTGCAAGTAAATATGAAAAATCAAACAAACCTGAAAGACCTGTAGCGTATTTCTTTAGCAGCCCACACAGAATCAGCACTAAGCACAGTAGAATTGCATTTTTAATTAAATATTTATGCTAATTTGCTATTAATATGAGTGCACAGTGGCCCAAAAAGTCACTTAAAAATGTTTAAAAAAAAATTGTTTGCTTGTTGGATTAGAAAACAAAATATCAAAGTAGTACTAGAGCTTTTCTCAGAACTAGCTTTTTATTATTATTATTATTATTATTATTATTTTGTCATTTTTGAAGGGACTTGATCCGAAGGGACTTGATCCGACTGGTCTTATACACCAAAGACAATAACTATAACAATGATAATAAAGTTTTAATAATCATCCTTATTCTATGAGAATATTGAAGTTTACACCACAGCTATAACCACACAGAGAAACTAAATCGTCAGAATCTTTTTCAGAACGATTTTTCCAGGGGTGTTCTTGGCCATGTTGAAATCCATTCTACAGAATTCTGGAGATTTTATTTCAAAATCAGTTCAGAAAAGTGGAGGTGTCACTTTCCAGGAAGAATTCCTCTGCTATCTTGTTTTGAATTTATGTCATGGTCAGTAACTTAGTCACACTTCTGGAGAAAGGGCCTTTAGAAATTTCCAGTCACTACAAATACAATGAGCTTCTCAATATATAATCTCAAAATATAAAGTTATTAGACTTTACATTAGACTTAATGTAATATTAATAAAACCGCAAATTATGGTTTGCAGTCTAATACAGGTGCTGGTCATATAATTAGAATATCATCAAAAAGTTGATTTCACTAATTCCATTCAAAAAGTGAAACTTGTATATTATATTCATTCATTACACACAGACTGATATATTTCAAATGTTTATTTCTTTTAATTTTGATGATTATAACTGACAACTAAGGAAAATCCCAAATTCAGTATCTCAGAAAATTAGAATATTACTTAAGACCAATACAAAGAAAGGATTTTTTGAAATCTTGGCCAACTGAAAAGTATGAACATGAAAAGTATGAGCATGTACAGCACTCAATACTTAGTTGGGGCTCCTTTTGCCTGAATTACTGCAGCAATGCGGCGTGGCATGGAGTCGATCAGTCTGTGGCACTGCTCAGGTGTTATGAGAGCCCAGGTTGCTCTGATAGTGGCCTTCAGCTCTTCCTGCATTGTTGGGTCTGGCATATCGCATCTTCCTCTTCTCAATACCCCATAGATTTACTATGGGGTTAAGGTCAGGCGAGTTTGCTGGCCAATTAAGAACAGGGATACCATGGTCCTTAAACCAGGTACTGGTAGCTTTGGCACTGTGTGCAGGTGCCAAGTCCTGTTTGAAAATGAAATCTGCATCTCCATAAAGTTGGTCAGCAGCAGGAAGCATGAAGTGCTCTAAAACTTCCTGGTATACGGCTGCGTTGACCTTGGACCTCAGAAAACACAGTGGACCAACACCAGCAGATGACATAGCACCCCAAACCATCACTGACTGTGGAAACTTTACATTGGACCTCAAGCAACGTGGATTGTGTGGCTCTCCTCTCTTCCACCAGACTCTGGGACCCTGATTTCCAAAGGAAATGCAAAATTTACTTTCATCGGAGAACATAACTTTGGACCACTCAGCAGCAGTCCAGTCCTTTTTGTCTTTAGCCCCTTCTGACGGTGTCTGTTGCTCTAGAGTGGCTTGACACAAGGAATGCGACAGCTGAAACCCATGTCTTGCATACGTCTGTGCGTAGTGGTTCTTGAAGCACTGACTTCAGCTGCAGTCCATCTTTGTGAATCTCCCCCACATTTTTGAATGGGTTTTGTTTCACAATCCTCTCCAGGGTGCAGTTATCCCTATTGCTTGTACACTTTTTTTCTACCACATCTTTTCCTTTCCTTCGCCTCTCTATTAATGTGCTTGGACACAGAGCTCTGTGAACAGCCAGCCTCTTTTGCAATGACCTTTTGTGTCTCGCCCTCCTTGTGCAAGGTGTCAATGGTCGTCTTTTGGACAACTGTCAAGTCAGCAGTCTTCCCCATGATTGTGTAGCCTACAGAACTAGACTGAGAGACCATTTAAAGGCCTTTGCAGGTGTTTTGAGTTAATTAGCTGATTAGAGTGTGGCACCAGGTGTCTTCAATATTGAACCTTTTCACAATATTCAAATTTTCTGAGATACTGAATTTGGGATTTTTCTTAGTTGTCAGTTATAATCATCAAAATTAAAAGAAATAAACATTTGAAATATATCAGTCTGTGTGTAATGAATGAATATAATATTCTAATTATATGACCAGCACCTGTAAGTAGGTTTGTCTGTAGTTGATCATTTAGTTTCTTCTGTAGTGCTCACTCTGCCCTCTAGTGATTATTCAATTACATTACACTTAAACCAGAGAAATGGTATTTTTTAATAGTGGTGTTTTTCCAAGGTAAACATCACTATTACTACTTATACTGAGTACTAAAAATTGATGTGTAATCTGTGCTACTGACATGAATGATGCAGCTTTTTGAAATTATTCATAGAATGTAAAAATCTAATTTTTACATTATGTAGGTGTTTTCATGTACACTACAGTTCAAAAGTTTGGGGTCAGTAAGATTTAAATAAACGAAAAAAGAAAGAAATCAATACCTCGATACTTTTTCATACATTGAAGAATCCTAAAAAGTCATCATGGTCTCCAAAAAAATAAGTAATGGCTGCTGAAAATTCAGCGGTCATCACTGGAATAAATCACGTTTTAAAATATATTAAAATCAAAATCTAGTAATAATATTTGACAATATTGCAGTTTTTCACTCAAGATCACCTGTTTTTTTTGGTTTTTTTCCAGATGGAGTTGGGAATACATATGTGTGATTTGAGGCGTTTGCAAATATCGATGGTTTCTTGGATACAGAGGGTTTTGAAGATGACTGGCATTGTGGGCCTCAGCAAGCATCCCAGCCAGCTCTAGTGATGACCTCAACTGCTCTGTGTTATTATATTTAATAACATTCATTCTGCTCTTACAACCACATTATTAGGAGAAAATGCATGTAAAACCAGAACAAATGATTTACTCCAAGTGTGATTGATATGTACTGTACATATGGCAGATATGAACGTTTGGCCATCAGTTTGATGTGTATCTAACATTTATATGTACATATTTTAGTTAATTTAATTTTTTTTTTCTGTAAACATTTGTATTATTTTGTCACTCTAATAAGATGCTGTTTAACAAAAACCCTTTCCATTTCTACTTCCTTTCTGTTGTTTATTTTTACTACGTTATTTTGGTTGAAAATAGCAGTTCAGTAATATTGATTTCATTAATAAGTTGATCTTGGGAATGCAAAGAGATGCAGTTTGAGTCATACACATTTCAGCAACCCTTAGTTACCTCAGCTGAAAATATCCATATTTCTCAAATTTTAAAAAACATACATACAAAAAAAAAAAAAAAAAAANACATCTACTGTCTGAAACCAGTGCAAACCATCAAGGCTGAGTGCCTTAAAAATGAAAATTAATTTACCCACGTACTCATGACTTTCCCAACCTGTATGAACACAAAAGGACAACATTCACGATTGATGTATTAAGAGAGATTTTAATATTCCACTCAAGAAAGTCATTTAGGTTTAAAATGACATGAGGTGCAAGTATCTTGATGTTCATTTTTAAGTGAGCTATCCGTTTAACTTTCCAATGCTCACTAGTTATACATGATTACTGATACTGAGAATATGACTTCCATTTATAATTGCTACAGAAGATGTTTTAGGAGAGCTTTAAATCCTGACCAGGCTTTAATATTTACACAAACCTTTACACAATAAGCATGGGATGGATTTGAATACCCTTGCATTCATTTGTAGCATTTTCAGGGTTACTTGTTTAAAGGGAATATTGCAGTATTTCATCAGTTTCAGAGTTGGTTTGCGAAGTTGTATTAATTTTGGTTCCAATGTGCATGAAGCAAGAGCGTTTGCTTGTTAGGTTCATTAACTTATTGAGACCAGATGATTTTTTTTTCTTTTTACTGGATTTAAATGTCACGATCGCTAGAGTTTGGGAGCGACTAAAACCATGTTTTTGAACGATCCCATCTCTTACAGACAGATGCTACCTGAGTAAGATGAGGCCTTAAAGCCACGTTATCCAACGCACAAGAACTTACGAAATGGACAAAAACATTCTGTACTATATGAAGGCACAGTGTTTTTTTGTCACTGTATAAATTGTTTTTGAGAATAAAAGGCTTAAACAGTCATGGTTGAGTGAGTTATTTGATGTGAAATACAGATGCGTGACCTTTATTTTTGGTCTCATTTTTCCTGGTTGTTCAAGTAAAGTCATTTGTTTTTAGTAAATGTCCATACCGACAACTTTATAATTGTTACAGCGTCGATAGTATACAGGTCCTTCTCAAAAAATTAGCATATTGTGATAAAGTTCATTATTTTCCATAATGTAATGATAAAAATTAAACTTTCATATATTTTAGATTCATTGCACACCAACTGAAATATTTCAGGTCTTTTATTGTTTTAATACTGATGATTTTGGCATACAGCTCATGAAAACCCAAAATTCCTATCTCAAAAAATTTGCATATTTCATCCGACCAATAAAAGAAAAGTGTTTTTAATACAAAAAAAGTCAACCTTCAAATAATTATGTTCAGTTATGCACTCAATACTTGGTCGGGAATCCTTTTGCAGAAATGACTGCTTCAATGCGGCGTGGCATGGAGGCAATCAGCCTGTGGCACTGCTGAGGTGTTATGGAGGCCCAGAATGCTTCGATAGTGGCCTTAAGCTCATCCAGAGTGTTGGGTCTTGTGTCTCTCAACTTTCTCTTCACAATATCCCACAGATTCTCTATGGGGTTCAGGTCAGGAGAGTTGGCAGGCCAATTGAGCACAGTAATACCATGGTCAGTAAACCATTTACCAGTGGTTTTGGCACTGTGAGCAGGTGCCAGGTCGTGCTGAAAAACGAAATCTTCATCTCCATAAAGCTTTTCAGCAGATGGAAGCATGAAGTGCTCCAAAATCTCCTGATAGCTAGCTGCATTGACCCTGCCCTTGATAAAACACAGTGGACCAACACCAGCAGCTGACATGGCACCCCAGACCATCACTGACTGTGGGAACTTGACACTGGACTTCAGGCATTTTGGCATTTCCTTCTCCCCAGTCTTCCTCCAGACTCTGGCACCTTGATTTCCGAATGACTTTGGACCACTGAGCAACAGTCCAGTGCTGCTTCTCTGTAGCCCAGGTCAGGCGCTTCTGCCGCTGTTTCTGGTTCAAAAGTGGCTTGACCTGGGGAATGCGGCACCTGTAGCCCATTTCCTGCACACGCCTGTGCACGGTGGCTCTGGATGTTTCTACTCCAGACTCAGTCCACTGCTTCCGCAGGTCCCCCAAGGTCTGGAATCGGTCCTTCTCCACAATCTTCCTCAGGGTCCGGTCACCTCTTCTCGTTGTGCAGCGTTTTTTGCCACACTTTTTCCTTCCCACAGACTTCCCACTGAGGTGCCTTGATACAGCACTCTGGGAACAGCCTATTCGTTCAGAAATTTCTTTCTGTGTCTTACCCTCTCGCTTGAGGGTGTCAATGATGGCCTTCTGGACAGCAGTCAGGTCGGCAGTCTTACCCATGATTGCGGTTTTGAGTAATGAACCAGGCTGGGAGTTTTTAAAAGCCTCAGGAATCTTTTGCAGGTGTTTAGAGTTAATTAGTTGATTCAGATGATTAGGTTAATAGCTCGTTTAGAGAACCTTTTCATGATATGCTAATTTTTTGAGATAGGAATTTTGGGTTTTCATGAGCTGTATGCCAAAATCATCAGTATTAAAACAATAAAAGACCTGAAATATTTCAGTTGGTGTGCAATGAATCTAAAATATATGAAAGTTTAATTTTATCATTACATTATGGAAAATAATTAACTTTTATCACAATATGCTAATTTTTTGAGAAGGACCTGTACGTAAATGAACAAAGTTTACTTGTTCTCCATGTTACCTGGACAAAGAAATTCAAGTTTATTTGTCAGCAAAAGACTTTTGACAAAGTTTGCTAAGAAGTAATTCCTACTAAAGCTAAGTGGTATTTCACTCTGGCAAGTATATCCAAAGCAGACTGGTGCGAGTGGCCTTGGAGGCAGCATGCCCCGTGCATTATGAAGAGGGGGGTATTAACATCAAGTGACACGGCATCTGACGCAATGGCACTTCCGGTCTTCATTGCCATTGGCTTACTTTTTTTTATCCAATTAAACGTATTAAAGTCTGTCTTTTTTTTTCAAACATGTCAGGTTTGTGGAAAAAAATACTATAGTAAATACTATAGTGTTTTTGAACCGTACTATAGTAAAGTACTTGAATTAATTTGTTGTGGTAATTCTATAGGCTAGATGCTGTGGTAATATAACAACTATAGTAATGTAAACAAATTACTTTACCCAATACTGTACTAAGTTTTCTACAACAATAGGGTAGGCTGCTTACTACCTAGTGTGCTAGTGTGCTTACTACCTAGTTTACTACCTAGTGTGCTTACTAAGTGTTCTTACTACCTAGTGTGCTTACTACCTAGTTTACTACCTAGTGTGCTTACTAAGTGTTCTTACTACCTAGTGTGCTTACTACCTAGTGTGCTTACTACCTAGTACTACCTAGGCAGAGTGAGAGCAAGACAGAGCCTGAGAGTTGGCAAACCTGTGGCACCCCTGCTGAAAAAATACTATAGTAATTTATAGTAAATACTAGTGTTTATGAACCATACTTTAGTAAATTGTAGTATACTGTATAAATTATAGTATTAACACTTTGTTAATGAATGCTAGTATGCTACTGCATACCGTAATATTAAATAGTGAACTGAAACTGTAATAAATACTGTAAAGAAATACTAAAAAAAACTTTAGTTTTACTACAGTAAACTGTAGTGTATTGTATAATATACCCTATAGTTGTAGAAAACTTAGTACAGTATTGGTTAAAGTAATTTGTTTACATTACTATAGTTGTTATATTACCACAGCATCTAGCCTATAGAATTACCACAACAAATTAATTCAAGTACTTTACTATAGTACGGTTCAAAAACACTATAGTTACTATAGTATTTTTTCCACAAACCTGACTTTTTTTTTTAATGACCGACTTTAATACGTTTAATTGGATAAAAAAAAAAAACAACAACATATGTCTCTAAGTTATACTATTTATTTAGGATTTTGAGCAATTTCATCAGTATAGCTGCTCAACTCATCAGTCAGTCACTCCTGCAGGCATCACAAAATATGGCGACATGGTCCGCGAGACCGCGACAATGTTAGTGGCACATGCCACTATCCACTGACACATGCCAATGAAGACCGGAAGTACCACCGGATGTGCCATTGCGTCAGAAGTCATGTCACTTTATGTTAATACTGCTGCTGGAATTATGGGTGTTGAAGTTTTCCTACCCGTTTGGCAAAAGGGAAGACAACAGCTTTTTTACCTCCGTTTTCTCTAGTCAGGTAGCACTGAAAAAAGGCCTTTCTAGTGCATAGGCAGCAAAGTTTTATTGAAAGCCCATTTTGCCAGCAGTGAAGTACCCCATTAAGAAACCACACAAATTAAAGGCATCGAGAAATAAAAATAATTTGTCCAAAAAAAAAAAAAAAAAAATACTTTTTTGTAAATCTCAAACTTTTTTATTGTAAGCATAAGATTACATAGCAATGGTGAAATAAGCTTGAAAGGTTTAAACCTTTTCTTCACCGTTTACTTTTGCACAAAGTATATTTTGACAAAAAATAAAACAACCTATGTTTAAATATTTACAGCATTGATAAATTAGCATTTAAGAGTTTTCTCTCAATTATCAGTGCATATAAAGCAAAAAAAGTTGTGTTTTATGGGGGAGTCTTTCATGTGTTAACCAATACAATTAAGGTGGTAAAATACAAAACATAGTAAAAAATAAACTCAAGTCAGTAGTTTAATTTTTGACATTGTTCCATAAACATGACTTCCATAAACCAAACTTACTGAAATGTTTTTGGATTTCAGTCTTTCAAGGCCACCTATGAGATCAGTGAATATTGTCCTGATATTTTAAATAAAACTGTTTAAGCTAAATAAACAGCATCGAAATAAAAATATATTTTCATTTCATGAATCAGAAGCACTCAACTTCAGGTGTTAGGACTGTATAACATGGAGTAGGACTGAAAGACAAACTTTGGCAAAACGTGAAAAACGTCTAGCCAACAAAAACTACAACAAAAATATAAATATGACAGCAGATCAGAAATTATTAGAAAAACAGCCAGATAGTCTCAAACAAAACATGACCAAAACCCTCCCAGATATTTACAGTACATAGCAATGTAAAAATAGGTGCACAATTAGCATTTTATATGTATCAAAGCACAGAGAGGAACGGTCATGTCTTCAGCAAGCTTAGAAAAGGACAACAAGATGCCACATTCAGTCAGACCTGCTGATTTGAGATGATAATGTTCGTTCATGAGAATTAAACATAAATGTCAGACAACTTCCCAGAAAACCAACTGCACTGACAACCTTCAAAACTCAAGGTCATTCCTGAGATAAAAAAAATCGCTCAAATCCAGCGTTATGGCTTCAGTTTTTATAATTCACCCCATTTCCAGATCCATGTCTAAACATCCTTTTTATGGCCTTGAAGCAGAGATCCATGCAGCCTTGAGTAGATCTACTGTCTCTTCAAAGATGATGCTTTCTTCTTCCTGGCAGCAAGCATCTCATAGAAAGGGTCCCTGCTTATGGCAGCCCTGGAGAGAATGACAAAGGGACCAAGGAACATAAATAGCCTGCTCACTACTGAGCTATCTAGGAAATTTCCAACATTACAAACCATTATAATAACTAGTATAATAACTGTATTTTTGCCATCACATGCACATCATGAGAATTACTCCCAACATTCCTTTATATCAGTGTTATATCAGGCCCTGTGAATTTTACTTGCAGCTGGGTTTAGGTCCAATCTGTGTCAAAATGATAACCCTGTGCATATTACAAATTCTGTCAGGGCAAGATGAGAGGAGGACTTACTTGATGCTTTTGATCCACTCGTCTTTCTCCTCTGTCGTTGGCGCTGAGATGCGGTAGAATGTGTGGTTTCCTTCCACAACCCGTCCATCTGCTTCAGTCTTACATGCTTTGATGACCTGATCCTTGTTGTCTGGGATGAAGAGTTCAAAGCAGTTCTGTGTAAAGAGAGCTACTTTAGAAGAGGCTTTTATCCAGAGGAACTTGTGGAACATTTATCACATGGATATTTTCCTGGAGCAAACCAAGGTTACAAGAACAATGGCGCCAGTGTATGAGAGAGATTTTTAGCGTAACCTTTGTGCTAATGACTACCACCCACATTATCAAAATCATCTAGATAGAGGTCCAGGGGGCCCACAAGGGGATGATAGGATGAAAAGGAAGAACAGTGAATGAATGAATGAATGAATAGTATTATATTTTCTTTATGTTGATTCTGCATTAATTTGATGTATTCAATGTGTAAATATATTTATGATTTATAAATCTGTCTTTAATCACAACTAACATGATTTGTCACAAAAAATTGAATGATTAATTACATTTTTAAATTAAATCACATCCCTAAAAATGTTCTTAACTAGAGTTTTTTTTTT
>RJVU01067793.1:8037038-8079014 GCA_003731715.1 Anabarilius grahami | reverse complement strand
ACAGTGTTAATCAAACCACTGAAAAAAATATTATTATTATAAACTTAAAAGTGAGGATAACAAAAAATATAAAAAATATAAAAAAGTACAGCATAATAATAATTATAATATTAAAACTTAAAAGTGAAGATAAAACAAAATAAAACATCCAAATATGTTGTGTTAATCAAACCTAAAAATAAAATATAATAATAATAAAAATCTAACTAATCAACTAAACCACCATGACTTTCTATTTTTATTCTCACTTCAAATCATATTGCATGCAATTATACACTGCATGAATATCATAGTATTATATCAGCTCTACTTAGTCTAAATCATCTCCTATAATTCCTGTGCCATCCCTCTTATTTCTTGTATGTGTATGCAGCATGTAGCATTCACACAATTGACTTACTTCAACTGACCACATGGGAGCAGTAGAGACCAATAGACATTTAATGTTTAATAGACAAGTTGATCTCCAAGAAGATGGAGAAAGCTGGCTGAGAGTCTCACAAACATCGCAAGCCCACCGTGAGCACGGCACAACAGCGCAGTGAAAACACACCAGTTTAAACTCAAATGAGGCAAATTTCATTTTGATGGAATGAAATATATTTTAAATAAAATCTAAAAAAAAAAAGACAAACAAAAAAAAAAAAAAAAAAAAAAANATGAAAGCGCAAAGCACCTGGAAGCATAGCTTAATGGGCTAGCTAAGAAAACCAGTACATACCTCCTGAAGAAAGACAACATCAAACCAAAAATGTGGAAGAAAGAAAACAATGAAATTAACCATGAAAATCTGAAAAATATTGTAACAAAAGGCTGTAATAAAACACTTGTGTGTGTCAGCCTGGTGTAAAATCCAGGCTGAGCTGAAATATGAGCAGCATGCGAATAAATAAGGAGGCTGTATCAGCTATTTTAGATAAGCTTTGGAATATAAAGCATTTGGCCCCATGCTTCTTGGCTATTTCGTTACACAATGTAAGACTATCAATTCACAGCTCTGATTAAATAAAATAACATCTACTTTTGAAGTACATGAGACACTGGGGCATGAGTAAAATATTTAGGGCCTGTTAACTTTCAGACCTATTTCTTTATCTTCCGAACAGACAAACACTTACCCAGTTTTAGCAGCCAGCCCTCGCGGTCTGGGTTAAAGAATGTGTGTGTGAGGTCGTTGCCGTCGTCTTCGGGTATCTTGAAGGGCTCATTCTTAATGCTCTCGTACAGGTTCTGCAGGAATGTTTTAAGTTTTTGTACTTCAAAAAGCACAAATTGTGTAACTTCAGCACTACTACCATAAATTTAAATAAAAAAATATATATTGAAAAAAATAAATGGCTGAAATCTGTCAATAAATCGCTCAAACAAGCAGATTATATATATATATATATATATTCAGATGCAAAATCCTCTAAGTCTGTCTGACACGTTTTCTTTTAAAAATAGCATTTTTTTTATCAGGCTCCAATGTTTAGGTTCAGTAATTTCACTTTAATGGCAATGAAAAGGTTATTAGTCAGTTATTAAAATGCCTTATTTTAAAAAATATCACTTTAGTAAATTCATTGGCATTTAACAAATTTGACTGCAAAACCAGCCAAGTCCATATGTGCTTTTTTTTGCACAGTAAAAAGTAAAACATGCATAGTAAAACATCCATTTCTGTCAGTTTTACAGCAGCAAAAGGAACACTTGTGTTTACTTGCTACTCATGAAATCCTGTCATAGACACTGTAACGATGGCTATACATGATAAAAATTTCATCTTGAAATCATATGATTCGATTTGCATCTTCCGATTGGTTCTTCTGTGGACTTGGAGGCTTTGGCTGACAAAGGGAAGTGGCGTTTAGCGGTTTCTGCCAACAAAGCGGTATTTGCTAGGATTGAGCGGATTTGAAGTGAAAGTATTTTGATGAACGTATACTATGTACAGAGAGCACTATCAATATCATTATCTCATTTTTGACGGAGGTGCCATCATTTAGCGGATTTTGCATCTGAACTCTTCATATATATTAAAATAAAATCCTGTGTGGGACACTGACCCTGAGCAGGTCTTCTGGCAGATCTCCTCCATCATTGATGCCTCTGTTCATGCCTATGAATCTCTCTGCAGATGGCTTGTCTTTCACATTAGGGTTGTGCAGACTTGTGTTCAACATGATGATTGCGAATGAAAGCACGTAACATGTATCTGCAAGGAAATTGAGAAACGTCACCATTAAAAATAATTTTAATTCTTAGAGTTTTTTCTACCACCATCACCCATGACAAAATTCTCAGTTGTTGATTTGTGACAAACACCAGACTTGTGTGAGTTATATTCTGAATCATAATCTGAGTTTACATGGAGGAACTGGCCCAAATGTACTGAATTAACGGACATCCACAAAGGAGCGATGCTAATTTTCATGTACAGGCATCATGCGGAGAAACAATTAACGTCTAAATAGTGCTTAACCAAATGTTGCTTGCATTTCCAATCCTCTCACAGGCCATAAAAAGTTTATGAATACATTCATAAACACCCACAGCACCACTCAAATTTATATTTAGCATATGAAATGATGAAAGACATGATTGTTGCTAGACCTTCTTTGCAACCAAGGAGAATATTTACATTCAACATTGAATTGTCCCTTAACAAAATACAGCAAAAAGGTCAAGACAAGCCATGTGAAGCCACTTTGCGGAGCAACATGTAGGCGGCATGGAAGTGTTCTACTTCAGCGGTGCTCTTTACATGCATATTAGCATGGCTAAGAGCATGGGATATTTATGAAGAGAGCCCAAGACGTGTACGAGTGGGTGTGGGTGTAGGGAAATTGCAGAGGGACTGGGTCTCTTGGGTAAACAGCAGTTTTGGTTTGAAACAAAGATAATCAGTGTTATTTTCTGCTATCAGTTATTGAGTTGAAAATAAAATAATAAAATATAAATCTATTATTCATGATGACTATGCCAATAATTAAATTACTTGAGAATTTGAATATAGCTCTACATAATTGAGAAATACTTGAAGGCTACACCCTAATATTTGAATGTAACAGTTAAATAATAATACTTAATAATAATAATAATATTATTATATAAACAAAACATCATATTCGTTTTTGCTTTGGTATTGAAAATTATGAAATCTCACAGGTATTTTTGACATTGTTACAACCCTATTGAAAAGCATTCAGATTACAACACACACACCTGTGGATTGAAAGACACCAGGATTGCACTGACAGTAACGCTGAGCAAAAGCCTCCATCATTCGATCAATTTTCTGAGCTTCACCCGGTAACCGGAAACTCCATAAGAACTGTCTGCATGGACCATGGGGAGAAATTAACTCAATTAATTAGATCAAAATGACATGAGAATATCAAATAAATTTGCTAAAATTTGATCTATATTTTGTCACCTGAGTGCCTGAACCAAGTTGAGGTCTGTAAATTCATGAAGCTCCACAAAGGCATGAAGAACCTGAATATTAAAATCATCCCTGGAAACGAGATAAAATTAAAGAAATCAACAGGAGATTCATTCTTAGATTAGATCAACAGCAATGATGTTACAGTGACAGCTGGAGAAAAGATGCAACCAGATTTGTATTTCCTTCAGGAAATACCAGTGCAGACAAGGCAGCAAAAGAATAGCGTTAATAAGTTTCATGAGACATTTAAGCTAAATTAATTACAGAAATTTGTGATGAAAAGGCAGATAAAAAGCAGATGTGCCACTGAAAAACATGTCTACTGTTGTACAACATGCGGTGTTCACAGTGTGAACAGAATTACGGCTGTGATCCTCCTCTCAGACGTCTCCAATGTGCATTAAATCCCACAGGGGGATTACGGCGGGGATTACCGTCCGTGTGTAACTAGCCCTTTTTTCAATGAGGAAATGGGGCATGTCGATAATATCAATGAGCTGTGAATGCATTAACCCACTTTGGGGGTCTGTCCATTAAGCTCTATACTCTTACACTCCTTCATCCAGCTCTGCACTGCCGTAACCACACTTCAGCGATGATCTCGGGATTCACTATTGATTTTCCTCAGGTGTCAGAGGAAAATAATGCGTTTGCGTCTATGCGGGTGTGCATTTGGAGAAAGAGTGTTATTGACTGATTAAAGAATATTGGAATGAGAGCTAAAACAGCATACAAGACAGATGATTAGTTATGTAAAAGAAAACAACAACAAAAAGAGTAATTTTCTCTTAAATCAAAAGAAATAATTTACCCTTGGGTTGTCAAACGTGCCCGAAAAAAGTTGGCGGTAGCAGCATTTCTGCAGTGTTGGTAGTACAGAGTACTACCTAAAGGACGCCGCTTTCAAACGCTCTCGTTCTTGTTTGTTTGAGCGCTCCCGGAGTGTCAAAGGTTTCTATTTACAGCGCGTTTTTACAAGCATTGTAGCCAACCACAATCATATCTGTTGAGTGCATGAACGCAATGGCCTATCAGAGGTGCTAGTCAGTAAGTTAGTCCGCTAAACACTGCTAAAATCGCACATGGTTTTGTTTTGTTCAACACTAGTCGCACGCTCTTGAATATTTTCATTATAAGCAACAAAGTGTAAACACAATGTAGATATGATTCACTGAACAATTAAGACAGCTTTTATATTATAACGGGAGTTTGCGCGAGAGTGCAGAATTCAGTGAGCTTGTGCTTTAGAGACTCACAGCCTCAGTGATTACAAAGGGAGGCTCTTCTCTTACTTTCTGTTTATCACCCATTCACAATCTGAATGCAAGTTTAGTTTTGGTATTGAGAAAACCTTAGTTCACCCAAAAATGAAAATTCTATAATAATTTTTCATGAAATGGCAGAATGTTCATTTTTGGGTGAACTATCCCTTTAATTTTAGTGCAATCGTGCATATCTATAATTACACTGAGGGAGGAAAATAATCCTCCCCACGCAGACACACGTAAACTATATACCTTTCCTTCCTGCTCTGACAAGTCCCTGATGGCCTGGCACTGACATTGAATTTCAGTCCATCAATAAATGTGTAAGCTGACCCTTAATGCTAAACAGCACTTTCATATGGGCACAGGCCATCTTGATGCAGTAGATAATGGCCTTTGACAGACTGTACTGCCGTCAGTGAGGATCAGCTCATGATCGGTGATGTCATCCTCCCTTGAGCTCTGATTCTAGATATAGCAAATTCAGAACTTTAATAAAACCCAAATCTGTTTAACTCCCACTAACCTAGTTATGCTCAATGGTAAATTATGTTTGAAAGAACATGAAGGCCTTTAAAGGCCATGTAGGTTGCATGTAGTCTTGCATAGCCAGAACTTTGACTAAAAGTCTGGTCCACAGTGCAGCTTATTCTGGTCAAGAAACACCCACTTAGACAGGAAGAGGCAGTCTGACCAATATGTAAAGCAACCAATCAATTTGTTTGAAAAAAAATAGCATGAAATATTTGTACGGTTTTAAATCAGAATTTTTGATTGATTGATAACGCAGAAAACAATTATACTCTATCATTTAAAAGTTTGTAGTCAGTAAGATTGATTTAATGTTTCTGAAAGTCTCTTATGCTCACAAAGGCTTCATTTATTTGATCAAAAATACAGTAAAAACAGTAATATTGTGAAATTTTACATAATATAATAAATATAGTAAAAACGTAATTTATTCCTGTGATGGCAAAGCTGAATTTTCCTCATCAATTTTCCATCATTACTCCAGTCTTCAGTGTCACATGATCCATGAGAAATCATTTTAATATGCTGATTTGGTGCTCAAGAAACATTTCATATTATCAATGTTGAAAACAGTTGTGTTGCTTAATATTTTTGTGGAAACTGATAAATTTTTTCAGGATTCTTTGATGAATAGAAGGTTCAAAAGAACAGCATTTATTTAAAATAGAAATCTTCTGTAACATTATAAATGTCTGTCAGTTTTGATCGATTTAATGCATCCTTGCTGAATAAAAGTATTCATACCTTTCCTAAAATTAAAAAAATTAAAAATCTTCCTGATCTCTTCATGAGCTCTGTCTTTATGGACCAGCAACAATTTTAGTGCAAAACCCATCAGCAGAAGTACTTGTTCTTACCTTTCACCCAGATAATCTCCGATGGCTGTCTTGTTGAGGCCCTCACCCTTGTAGAGGAATTGAGCAATACTTTCACAAGTGTTCTTCAGCAGTTCATTCTCTATAAGGAACTGAATACCCTGAGAAAAACACAACATTCAGCATAAAGAACTTCCTACATGCATGCATTATAATTGCAGTTTCCTGTTGTTAAAGTACATTAAAAATCTCTTTCCTTTACTCTTTTCCAGCTCTCTGAACTTTAGCCTATGAGTTTGGATTCTGCTGGATCTATGGAAATGAATTGGAAATGGTGTGGTTGCATGATGCTTGGCGACAAATCGTGTGTGATTATGATAATTTGTGCGCCCACACAAGATCAAAGGTTTAAAAATGCAAAATGGCAATGCATTTTATGTAATGGGGATCTTTTTCTTTGTCAAAGCATATCAGGGAATCTCTGATTTAGAAAACTTCAAAATATTTCAATAGAGGCTTCATGCATTACACCCCAATGCTTGTTTACCTTTTTGGGATCCATGTTAAATTTCTTGCGGCCCATAGCAATCTGTTTACTCCGCTGCATGTTTATTCTGTAAACACAGAAAGACGAGCGTTTTATTAATGCTGAGCAGGTTCTTTTGACCGCTGTAATCTAAAGCTAAAACTTTGGGAATGGAGTTGTACAACACCTACAACTCACACACTTGTCAGAGCCTCAAAACGACACCATTAAAGGGTTAGTTCACCCAAAAATTCTGTCATTAATTACTCACCCTCATGTCGATCCAAACCCGTAAGACCTTCGTTCATCTTCGGAACACAAATTAAGATATTTTTGATGAAATTTAAGAGGTATCTGACTCCTCCATAGACAACAATTTAACCACCACTTTCAAGGTCCAGAAAGGTACTAAAGACATCGTTAAAATAGTCAACGTGACTGCAGTGGTTCAACCTTAATTTTATGAAGTGACGAGAATAAGTCGGCGTTCTGACGTAGAACATGGAACCGCCGAATATACAGTGGGTACGGAAAGTATTCAGACCCCCTTAAATTTTTCACTCTTTGTTATATTGCAGCCATTTGCTAAAATCATTTAAGTTCATTTTTTTTCCTCATTAATGTACACACAGCACCCCATATTGACAGAAAAACACAGAATTGTTGACATTTTTGCAGATTTATTAAAAAAGAAAAACTGAAATATCACATGGTCCTAAGTATTCAGACCCTTTGCTCAGTATTTAGTAGAAGCACCCTTTTGATCTAATACAGCCATGAGTCTTTTTGGGAAAGATGCAACAAGTTTTTCACACCTGGATTTGGGGATCCTCTGCCATTCCTCCTTGCAGATCCTCTCCAGTTCTGTCAGGTTGGATGGTAAACGTTGGTGGACAGCCATTTTTAGGTCTCTCCAGAGATGCTCAATTGGGTTTAAGTCAGGGCTCTGGCTGGGCCATTCAAGAACAGTCACGGAGTTGTTGTGAAGCCACTCCTTCGTTATTTTAGCTGTGTGCTTAGGGTCATTGTCTTGTTGGAAGGTAAACCTTCGGCCCAGTCTGAGGTCCTGAGCACTCTGGAGAAGGTTTTCGTCCAGGATATCCCTGTACTTGGCCGCATTCATCTTTCCCTCGATTGCAACCAGTCGTCCTGTCCCTGCAGCTGAAAAACACCCCCACAGCATGATGCTGCCACCACCATGCTTCACTGTTGGGACTGTATTGGACAGGTGATGAGCAGTGCCTGGTTTTCTCCACACATACCGCTTAGAATTAAGGCCAAAAAGTTCTATCTTGGTCTCATCAGACCAGAGAATCTTATTTCTCACCATCTTGGAGTCCTTCAGGTGTTTTTTAGCAAACTCCATGCGGGCTTTCATGTGTCTTGCACTGAGGAGAGGCTTCCGTCGGGCCACTCTGCCATAAAGCCCCGACTGGTGGAGGGCTGCAGTGATGGTTGACTTTCTACAACTTTCTCCCATCTCCCGACTGCATCTCTGGAGCTCAGCCACAGTGATCTTTGGGTTCTTCTTTACCTCTCTCACCAAGGCTCTTCTCCCCCGATAGCTCAGTTTGGCCGGACGGCCAGCTCTAGGAAGGGTTCTGGTCGTCCCAAACGTCTTCCATTTAAGGATTATGGAGGCCACTGTGCTCTTAGGAACCTTAAGTGCAGCAGAAATTTTTTTGTAACCTTGGCCAGATCTGTGCCTTGCCACAATTCTGTCTCTGAGCTCTTCAGGCAGTTCCTTTGACCTCATGATTCTCATTTGCTCTGACATGCACTGTGAGCTGTAAGGTCTTATATAGACAGGTGTGTGGCTTTCCTAATCAAGTCCAATCAGTATAATCAAACACAGCTGGACTCAAATGAAGGTGTAGAACCATCTCAAGGATGATCAGAAGAAATGGACAGCACCTGAGTTAAATATATGAGTGTCACAGCAAAGGGTCTGAATACTTAGGACCATGTGATATTTCAGTTTTTCTTTTTTAATAAATCTGCAAAAATGTCAACAATTCTGTGTTTTTCTGTCAATATGGGGTGCTGTGTGTACATTAATGAGGAAAAAAAATGAACAAATGATTTTAGCAAATGGCTGCAATATAACAAAGAGTGAAAAATTTAAGGGGGTCAGAATACTTTCCGTACCCACTGTAAACAATATAGGAGAATGACACAAGAGAAGATTTTGTTGAATATTGTTCTTGTTTTTGCGCACAAAAAGTATTCTCGTCGCTTCATAAAATTAAGGTTTTTAACGATGTCTTTAGTAGCTTTCTGGTCCTTGAAAGCGGTGGTTAAATTGCTGTCTATAAACGAGTCATATTCCTCTCGGATTTCATCAAAAATATCTTAATTTGTGTTCCGAAGATGACGAACAAAGGTCTTACAGGTTTGGAATGACATGAGGGTGAGTAATTAATGACAGAATTTTCATTTTTGGGTGAACTAACCCTTTAATATCCACTCAGCCAAATGCACTCTTGGATGGTGGTGTGACATGTAAAGTTAAAAGCCACAGCCTATAAAAGGGGCTACACTACTGTACCTTCCATTGTGGCCACATGACATCACTTAAGGTGGAGGAGGAACAAAGAACGACAGAAGAATTTCATAAAAAGAGTGGAATGCTTTCTGAAAATGGCTTTCTTCCATCCAAATGGATCTCATGTGAATCAAAATGGGCAGTTCTGTGAAGTGTTCAGTGGGATCCCAGTGGGATCACGCGTCATGTATAATGAATGGGCCTGATAGAATATACATCAAACTGAATCAGCCTGAGAGCAATTTTGTTTAGTCTGGGAATATGGGTCACTGCAGTCAGAGAGATTCAGAGGCCATTCACACAGAATGCATTTTTGCATTGAAAACGTGGGCACGGAATGGAGAAAAAATGCAAGTTTTTTAAAGTCACCGTGAAATCAAAATTGACCATTCTTGTTTTTTTATTGAATATTGCAGAATTGTCGGCGCCGATAGCCTAGTGGTTAGTGCGCCGACATATGCCGCAAATGTGTTCACGGCGACCCGGTTCACGGTTCGATTTCCGTCTCGAGGTCCTTTGCCGATCCTGCCCCCCTGTCTCAGCCCAATGCTTTCCTGTCTGCTCTCTACTGTCCTTTCCAAATAAAGGCACAAAAAGCCCATAAATATAACTAAAGGTAAAAAAAGAAAATAATATTGCGGTATTTATTATAAACAGTGTCGGTCCTAGACACACAAAAAGCCGCCTGGAAAACAGAGTCTCTTAACTCTTTTTTTTTTTTTTAGTATCGAGCACGTCCGACAGGAGACTGTATATTACGAAAGTCATGTTACATGATTTGACTGATTTGGATGTTACGTAGGAAGGGCGACAGCACACTGCTTTAAAAGGAATGATATTTTCATAATTGTTGGAAGCCAAAATCAAAACCGAAACTAAAATTCTAATAAATCACATCCATAGTTATTAAATCTTTGAGAGCAAGGGGGCCTCCTGGTGGTTCAGGGGCCCTACGCAATTTTCGTATTTTCCATATAGGTAGGACTGGTACAGATTATAAATGATTTATCATGCACAAAATTGTTTTTAATTCATGTGCCCTCATAATCTTTAATAACTTCCACTTCCTCTTGAAATGACATCTCTTCTCTGATGACGCGTTTACTGGCGCGAGGGTGGGGCAACCAGTCACTCACATGAGATCACAGCAATAGCAAATGACAATGATCCAATCAATTCCCAAGTGCCGCCCTACATTTTTTCTTGTTCAAAAAGCCGTTTTACTTTGATATACATCACAAAAGGGAAGAACAAGATATTGCAGCTTCGGTTTCCTGTCGACTTTAAAAGTTGAACTATTAATTTAGTGCCACGTTTTTATGACAGCATGTTGTGCAAGATGCTGCAGAATACAAAAACATGTTCTGTGTGAACGGCCCATCAGACTGCATTAAAACATTAGGATACATCCTGTTTGAAATTATTTTCCTTTATAAAGGAAATGACACTGAACACACTGTATGACCATAATGCACTGTTTAGACATTCTTGCAATGCCCTGAACACATTTCAGTCAATTTGCACGAACTACACCCCCTCTTACCAAAACAGACGTACATAATTCACCAGCCTCCCCTCCCGCAGGGGGCACTGTTATTAAATATTCAAACAGGGCACTGGAGTAAATGGAGAATGTGTGTTTGTGTGTGTAAATATGCTAGAATCAGATAGCAAACACCAGTTGAAGGCAGATATTTCCTTTAGAGTAATCAAACCAGCTTTCGCAAGCCATTTTGCTTCTATAATGTAACATATTTCCTTTCTTCCTATCTTCAATCAGAAAAATAGCAAATGGATTATATCCATCAGAAAAGAAAAAAAGAAAAAAGAAAATACATAAAAAATCTATTTTGATTTAACGTTAACTCTACTAAAAAATGAAAAATAAAATCACCCATCTTACCTTTCTTGAGTGGAGCCAAGACTTTCGATCTCATTCGTCACCTTTGCTATCTCATCCTTGAGCCGCTATAAAAAAAAATTTTAAAAAAAAGAGAGAAAAGGAAAACATGGTTGAGTTAAAGAAGAACTGAAGGTGGGGCTGCCCTCTGACGGTCCTCTCAAAGTCAGCCTGCCACAGGAAGTGATGGAGAGCCCTGAATCTAATAAAATGAACACAGAGGATCATAAATATCTAATATGATTATCAAGAGTATGAAACATTCAATCATGGCACAGTTTGACACCTGCATTAGATATCAAGATGAAGTAGCGTTTGTTAGGGGAAGGGAAGGGGGAGAGAGGTGAAAGATGACTAAGAGATCAAGAGGGTATATGAGCAAGAGAGAGAGAGAGAGAGAGAGAATATCAATCTATCTATATCTACCTATCTATTGTAAATATAATATTTTCTGAATATTTTTACTAAGTAATTCCAACAGTTATTATGCCTGTTCTATTGCTTTTGTAATTTGTTTCTTTGTTCTTTAATTGTTCACTTCATTAACTTGAAAAATAAAATTCCCACTAGTGTTTTAATTTATTTTGTTAATATTTAAATGAATATTTACCTAATTAAGCAAAAGTCTGTGTTTAACAACAAATTCATTTTTAATGGGAGCAGTGTTTTGAATGCGGGTGAGACGACATATTACTGTACGTTTTTTCTTTTATTTGGTCTATGTACAGTGAATTATACTGTACTATCCACATGCAAGACTGTAAGGGTGTATAGACAGTGTGTGTGTCATAACACTCTCAGCAATCCATCTTCCTGAATAAGCTCAGGCACAGATCAATGAGACTCATATTACCAATCCACCAAGGGTACGTGCACACACACACACACACTTTTTATTAACACTTCATCCCTCTCAAGCTATAGCACCTGGAAAGGTCAAGTAAGTACGCTTTTAACATCTGACCTTCCTTCGCTATACATTAGTGTGTGCGTGACCCGAAACCACACTATAGGACTATACAGCCTTAAATGCCTGACTTCTTGAAGTGCTCTTGGTGTTCCATAAAGCAATGATGTTAAAGGGTTTGTTCACCCAAATATGAAAATTCCATCATCATTTACTCACCCTCATGTCGTTCTAAACCCGTAAGACTTTCCTTCATCGTCGAAACACAAATTAAGATCTTTTTATTGAAATCTGAGAGCTTTCTGTCCCTCCATAAACAGCTACATAACTACCACTTTGACGCTTCAAAAAGTTCATAAAGAGATCGTAAAACTAATCCATATGAATTGAGCGGTTTATTACAAATTTACTTTATATGATGAACAGATTGAATTTAGGCTTATATTCACATATAAACATTCATCCACTCACACAGCAGTTGTGGTAAACGGAAGCTCAAGCATGTTTGCTTGATGTGCGAGAAGCAATGAGATTCATTCTCATGTGTCTCGTGTCTGTTTCTTCAGATAATTTGGACTAAACTGCTCGATTCATATAGAATAGTTTTAAGATTTCTTTATCAACTTTTTGAAGCAACAAAGTAGTAATTGCGTAGAATGTCAACGGAGGGACAGAAATCTCTCAGATTTCATTTAAAATATCTTAATTTGTGTTTTGAAGATGAAGGAATGTCTTAAAGGTTTGGAACGACACAAGGGTGAGTAAATAATGACAATTTTTTTCAGTTTTGGATGAACTATTCCTTTAAAGAAATCACTGAGTTATAGAGAGGACAATCCAAAAGGATTGAGGAAGAATCTGGAGATGAAGAAATCATGTTATTAATCTGGTTCACCACACATCTGTGAAGGGGTGCAAAATAGGGCATGTAAAAAGTCTAAAAACGTCTCTAGAGATGGAAAGTCACTTAAATCACAACAAATAGTCCATCCATTGAATCTGACTAAGTTTCTCTGAACTCCAACTCAGAGCAGGAAAGATGTCTGTGGGCACAAAGATGGATTCAAGTGGTCATGATAATGATGTTCTATCTGAATGTTGCTAGGCAACAGCTGCCATATAAAGGTAACATGTAAACAAACACTACAAGTCAGCGCACACTTTTCCATTCATTTTATCCTTATGCATTGCATTTAATGTCTTCCTTTGTCTCCTGGCAACATCCAGAATTTTCCAGCTGGACTGAGAGTGAACCAGGACTGTCCAGCATGACTCTATGGAGACAGAGAGGTTGAGCGTGGCATTTCAGTCACTTTAATCGAGCACTTCATCTCCATTAGACAAATATTGCATGAGCAATTGTCCCACTGGTATCAAGGAGGACACCTGAGACCATTTGGTTAATAACTAAATTCTATTTAGTTTATGAAATGTATACCCAATTATCACTTCAGATTTTTATAGACACAAAGTTATACACATCTCCCACCCCTTGCGGTTTCATTTACAAAATATTCTGGCCAATGTGTTCATGTAGTACTCTTAGCTCTGTTTACCATATTTAACCACATTTAAATTTATTCCACAGATTTTCTCCCTTAAAAAAAAAAACTGTAGAAAATGCAACAACAACAAAAAAAAAAGTCAGCAGATTCTGCTGGGCCTATAAAAGTGCATCAAATAAGATCACTTTGGAATTAATTGAGTCAAACTGTATTGGGAAAATTTATAAAATGTGTTAAAAAATAAATAAATAAAATCACTATGGTCTTAATTGAGCCAAACTGCATTAGGAAAAAAATACATTAAATGTGTTTAAAAAAACAAAAAAACATAACATCACTATTGTGTTGAGTCAAAATGTATAAGGAAAAAAACTATGTATAAAATGTGTTTTTTAAAAAACAAAACATAAGATCACTATGGCTTTAAAGGTGTATACGTAATATTGACAGCTAGTGGTTGAACTGGGTACTGCCGTCTAAATTCAAAATATTGGAGAATTTTTTCCTCGCCAACCCCTCCTCAGACTCCACGCTCAGGCGGGTTGCCAGATTGAGGACACGCAACAGAAAAGAGCGTAACTGACAAAGGAAAGACACAAGCCTTACAGTACAAGTTGATCAGCTAATGTATACAGCTAATGTTTATTTGTGATCTCTGACTCAGTTCATTTGCTGGCTTCCATTGCTGTGTTTTCCACCAATTGGCAAAAATACTATTCAAAATACTATTGGGTAAATTGGCAGTGGGCAGGATCACAGAGACCAAAATAAAAACAGATATCCCGACAAGGAACACACACTTCAAAGTAGAATAACTGGCTGACGCATTGTTTTTCAGAAACACAAATATTTGAACTTAGCATGTTTCCTACATCTCTGCAAACATTGAGGTGAATTCAGGGTGATTGGGACACTTTTTTCCATAGTGACGACTTGAAAAAAAGTGTCCCAATCAACCTGAATTCACCCTACAGTATTATGGTTTTTTTTTTTTATTTAGTACAGTCAAAAGAAATATTTATAGCTAATATATATATATATATTGACGGAGCCAAACTGTATTAGGAAAATAAATATATATATAACGTGTTTTTTTTTTAACTCCTCAAATAAATGCAAATGCCATGAACAGAAAATAACAAAGCACTACTATTTCTAACCTCAGCTTTTACCCTTATTTCAGCCAATATTTCTCCAATCTCTGGAGCTGCAAACTTCAGACCACCTAAAAATCCAGAGACGTGCTATCACACACACAGCATCGATCAGCTCCGGCTAACCCTAATTGGACTGACATAGACGACAGCATCATCGATAACCGCACAAGGCCTTTAGGGGCCGCGGCACATAGCGCCAAACACTAAAGACAGAGCCAGATTGGATCTGCTGAATGTCTGAACACTGCTGGTTCAGTGAGCGCGAACAAAAAACATTTAGTTCAGACAGCCTAGCATCGATTTTCAAATTCACTGGTTATTGTAGTGAAAATCAGAAGCACTCTGGGAAATGACAGATGTTTACTTATACATGAAACCTAAAGTTCTGTCTAGTCTCTTTCACTTGAGAGGACTAATAATACTGCAGAGCTGACCTGATTCAGATCAGACCATGACTTGGTGTGTGAGAGAAAGTGTATATACTGAACAATACAATTTTTTTTTTTTAAAAAGCAAGGACATTTGGAGAAATACTCCAAGGTCTGTGCTCAACAGCATATTCGTTTTTGCATTGGTATCAAAAACCATGAAATTTCACTGGTACTGACTACTGAAATCTTGGTATGGTTAACCATTGTGAATGCTGTACAGCCCCACTGCCCGAAGGAAGATTTGTGTCTTCCAGGTCAGAGGGAGGGTCTGCTGGTGGGCAACATCACATGGCTCTTTCATTAAGAGTGTAAGAGTGTCTAGAGGCGGTGGTCTGCTATATTAAACTGATTCAATCAGTTCTCTCTGATCATGACCCATCACAACCTCCACTCATGTGAAGGGGAGACTGGGGTCTTATAACGCTCCAGTTAACTCATCTTTTACTGTGTCTCTCCACACATATAGAGAGAAAGACAAAGACAAATCCTCTGCTTCAGGTCCATCATGACACTCCCAGGAATCCTACTCAGCCAGGCACAGATATTTTTCAACAATGAAATAAAAAATTCATAAAGCTGAGCTTTTACTGTTATGGCCCCTCAAATGCTCTGTACAGAGTGCAGCTTTAAATACTGAAAGCTTCAAAGTATAATAATAATAATAAAAAATAGTTTTGACAACTGCCTTTTCACAGCCTAATTTTTTTTCAAATATATATATATATATATATATATACATGTATAGACCCTAAACTTTTGAACAGCAGTGTGTATAAATGTAGTAGACTAAGCAAAAATTAAGATGGTGTCAGAATCAAGAATGCTATCGTGCTTGGTATTATAAAATGGTTAGTTCCTGTCCTTGATTCTGATTGGTCAATAAAACACGGCTATGACCGCTTCACCCAACGGTTCTGTGTATCACTACACAACACCCTTAGCAACCACTCTTAGCAACACAAACTATGTTCTCAATTGATATTGTTCATTGAAACGTACTGTATTATGTAGAAGAGTATTGAGAGAAAGAGATCGAGTGAGCGAGTTTATTACCTGCATTCAGATTTAGCATTTTCCTATGTTCATAATAAAAAAATCAGTTTAAATGTCCGATGTATTATCTTGTCCTTTTAACATGTAAGGGGTTTTAACGTGACTGACAGCGCTAGTCAAAGCATTTGTCAGTTGCGTCTTGTTTCGTGTTCACAACAATTCAGTCTTTTCAAAATAAAAGTCTTTGCTACTGACAGAATCACTCATAAAGTCAGTCTTTGCTGCCATCTAATGGCGTAATAACATAACTTCGGTTGCTGTTCACGGTCAGGGACAATTTTTTCCAGCGGAAGGAAGGCTTTTAGTGAAAGTTTACTTCATGAAAGTTGCATTGATACATATTTTTGGCTTCAATATTTGTATTGTGTGGTAACCGTTTATAAAAGCAATAAGGTACTCCAGGCTAGTGCTGTATCGTGAATAAGTCACGGCTGAGTTAGGCCCTTCAGCCGTGACTTATTCACGATACAGCACAGCCTCTCGTACCTTATTGCTTACATAAAACATACAACTAAATTTCTAAGTGTAAACAAAACAAAAAAAAATTGAAATAAAACAAAATAAAATCCTAATTTTAAAAAATAAATACAAGTCTAATTTAAGAAAAGTAAAGATATGACTATTCTAACAGAGAGAGATTGTTCCTCTGCTGATGGCAGTCATGCTGTTCAAGGGCAATCAGGAAATAGCGGGACACTGGAATGGAACTGGCAGTTAGTGGCAAAGATGAATGCCAAAGATATGCCACCAAACTTCATTTGAAGGTTTACATGATTGATTAAGTCATTTAAGAGACGAAGGGGACAGTGTTTGGCAGGAGGAGCATTAATGGTTGACATTCCAATTGCGTAATAGAATCAGCATAATTGAATTTGCTGGACTTGGCTTGCACCATCTGCTCCAAAGCATACCGCCCCCCCCCCCTTCATGACCCAGCTGTTACAGTCTATATCCCAGGGTGGGACATCCCATCAATCCTGTACACTAAAACTGTACAGCCAGGGTCATGGAAGCCCCTCCCCTGATCCCATTCTATTCTCTACAGGTCCACCTCATTCCAGGGCCAAGAGAGAAGAGGATAGAAGGGCATAAAGTTGACATGGTCATATTAATTAGTGTAATTAATGAGACATCGGGCAGCTAAAAGAGCAAACTCACTCAAAACTACAATAATACTGGCTGTGGATGCAAATTACTTTTGAGGCAGAAAAACTGGCACCTTCAGAGAAATGATCTGAAGATATTACCTGTATGTCCTCAAGCAGCTCCTGTTTACGTCTCCTAATGTTCTCCAGCTCCTGTTTCTCCTCTGGCGTCAGGTCGTCCGGTACTTTGTTTGGAAAAAAACAAAAGCAAACAATGAGCATTCAGATGTACAAACACGAACAAACACAAATATGCAAACGGTCAAGCTGTGGTCTCTTGACTCAAACATTTTTGTACATTTCTAAAAGGTTACATGGGCTATCAAAATATTTTCAGAGAAACAGAAATTATGTAAAAAGGGGGGTGGGGGTGTACAACATTAAGGGAAAAAAAGAGCAGGAGAAAAGAAGTAAATTGCCTGAGGTAAAGCACTGCCTTTGAGACACAAACCAACTCAGCAATCAATAACTAGAAAAGCACAGCAGCGTTGTTGATATGGGCCTCTGATCGAGAACATCAGGAAGTTCTCAGAGCAAAACAAAAAGTTGTTCATTTCATTAAATGCTTTTCCCTTAAGCTAAAAGCTATTTCAAAGAATTTGTAGTGGCCAGCCAGGACAACATCACGCAAACTAGCTTAAGCCGATTCAGTCTGTATTTGCCAAATGGGTTAGGGGAAAAACAAAAATATTACCTAGTGTCGATACTCTCACACAAAGAACTAATTTTTCACATATTATATAATGTATTATATTAATATATTAATATTTTCTTTCTATTTTTATTTCTATTATTAACAAAGAAATTCAGTGCACAAAGCACTGAAGTCCAATTCAGATGAAAAGAAACATGTCAGTATAAAATATTGCAATATATTACAGTTTTCAATAACTATGTACTAAACATTTTTAAAAATGCAATACTGTCATAACATGACCCAGATATTGATATAATACATTGCCAGGTCTCTGCTGATTCCCAAACTTGGCAAACCAGCCAAAGACCATCAGGAAAAAAGCCATTCTGCTCAGCAGTTTTGATGCACTCTAGAGAGGTCTGATGTTAGAATTTGCAGAACACAAATAATTTATATGAACCTTGCATCCATAAACCTAAAGATTTCTCTGAAGCAATTGAGTTTAAGTGCTTTGTTCAAGAGCACTAAAGTCTGTTCAATACCGGGCTGAGGGCCAACATCCCCCTGATTCTGCTTGGTTTGTCTGCTGCCAGTCAGAAAAAGACTCTTTGTGCATTATATTAAGATATTAATACATGATACATGAACTTAGGCCTGGGATACACTAGACGATTTTCAAATCTTAACCGATTTTTCGAAAACTGTGGGAGACCACAGACTAGGGTTGTCAAAAGTACCAACTTTGGTACCATGTTGGTACTGAAATTTAAAAAAATGAGACAATACCACATTTCCCCCTAGCATTTTGAGCGCTGTTGAGCAGATTCTTAAACACCTTTGATAGGCCATTGTGTTCATGTGCTCAACAGATATGTCTGTGATTGGCTACAATGATCAACGCTTCAAAAACATGTTGTAAATGGACATCTTGCTCGCATTTGGTCTGGAACTGCAATAACCATGTTTACACAGCGCACTTGCTCATGATTTCTCTCAACATGAGGAAGGGACAGGTGTCAGTCAACAAATGGGAAAACAAAGTAGCTTGCGTTACTTATTTGAAAAAGAAACTCAAGATATTTTGTTGTAAATTTAAAAGTAATGTGGTACTTTACTAGTTACTTGAAAAAAGTAATCCGATTACGTAACTCACATTACTTGTAATGAATTACCCCCCAACATTGATTATGATTATCATTATTATTACATTTATTATACATAATTTCTATAATATACAGTAAATTAGTCACTGCATAACAAATTTCTGTTATCAGTTACGTGTGCAACATGATTGGCAGTAGAGATTAATGGCCTCATGTCATTTTGAGACAGAGGTCATTTGTCTAGCTACAGCCATCTGGGGGTCTAAAAACAACATAGGACATTTGAGGTCACCAAAAAAAAAAATTCCTTTGGTACTGAATAACTTATAAAAAGTAGGTTAAGACAAAGACACTTAAACTCAACCCTGACCTTACCTAGCCATATGATCAGCTGACCTCCCAATAAAAACAAAGACACTCAGTCATACGATATGATGACCCTCACCTTTCATGTGACCTCATTAAATCCCTTCCTGGTGGCCCGTATGGAAGCCTGACCCTGCAGGGGACCTACAGAGACCCTACTAGTGGCCCGTGGTGTACTAATTGATTCCTTGTTCCATTTACACCGTCACATAAAAGTGAGGTTGTCATGGTTATCTCATGCTGCAACCATAGCAACAGTTCCCAAACCATTAGGCCCTTAGATTACAACACCATTAGCTGATGAGAACATCACAATTGCGATAAAGACACTTCCTCCTCTAAACCTACGGCCTGCCCACCGATTGTCCTCACCGATCACATGGATAGCCATGTTTCTAAACGACTGTTTGCCGCCATGGCAACGCACTGCATGTATTTCCTTGCTGAACTCTAGCTGGGATGTTTGACAGGCCGTCTGTGAGCAGAAATCCTGTCCAAAATGCAGCCCCTCCCCCCTCATTTTGTAGAAATTGGTATTGCAACCTCCAGAAGAAATCCATTAGTCGCCTCAGGTAAGGCTGGAGTTTACACAATACACGTGTTCCTGGAATCGATATCACATAGGAGGAAAAGTTCGCTCAGGTAGAGAGGAGAGGTAGGAGTGTGTGGGCAGCTGAATTAATGGACATCCATCACAGAGGATCATTTCAGAGGAACTCGGATAAGACGTCACAAACATTAATCACATGGACTGCGTGGAGTTTCAACACACAGCCAACTGCACTATAAGCTAAATTTGCATTACAAGCATTTTTTCCCCCGAATATATATGAGCATCACTTGTTTGGATATGGATTTACATCTATGGAAAAAGTAGCCCAGAGAACTACTGGAGGATAACTTACAGTCTTAAAGAGACAGTTCAGCCAAAAAAAGAAAACTCTCACCTTTGTGTAATAACAAACCCATATGACTTCTGTTGAAAGACATGAGGGTGAGGAAATAACTACATTTTAATTTTGGGATGAACTATTTCTGGACAGATGGATGGACTGTTTAAAAGTTTGGATCATTAAGACTTTTTAATAATTTTGAAAGAAGTCTCATGCTCACAAAGACAGCCTTTATTTGATCAAATACAGTAAAAGCAGTGATATTTTAAAATATATCTACAATTTAAATTGTGTTTTAAAATGTAATTTATTCCTGTGATGTCAAAGCTGAGTCTTCAGTGTCACATGATCCTTCAGAAATCATTCTAATATGCTGATTTGCTGCTCAAGAAACATTTCTTATTATTATTATTATTATCTTAATATTTTTGTGGAAACAGTGGTATGTTTTTCAGGATTCTTTGATAGATAGAAATATCAAAAGAACAGTATTTATATGAAATAGAAATTATAAACATTATAAATGTCTTTACTTTTTGTCAACTTAAACCATCCTTGCTGAATAAAAGTATTAATTAATAAAAAAATTAAAAAAAACTAATTAATGACTTACTAATTACTTTTGAATGGTATATGGACACATTATATCATAAACCACAGGCCCATAATCAACTCCCATCTGAATAGGAAAAGGTTAACTGTGACTTTCCAGCTGGAACTGCACATGCTGAATCATATGAATCAAGAAAGAATTTCTTGAACAACTCTTGGTATTTAGGGCATCCAAACTGAGCAGACAACACTCAACAGTGAAGTTTAATCACCAACTAAAGTATAATTTCTAAATCATAGCTGCTGAAATTGTGTAGCTTGGGGGCTACTTATGAAAAGTAAGGGTCTATTAAATAAAATGACCTATCTAAATGAATGACACTTGATTTTCATTTGGCTCTGAAATGTGCAGTAACGACAACGGCCGTTTAAGACCTGCCTCATATTTTCAATCACCTCACTCATTAAAAGGAAGGCAAAAGTACTAGTCAGTCTTTTCCAGAACAAATTATTAATATTATTTACACACCAATTCATTTATAAAATTCATAAAAATGCTAACTTCTCAATACAAACCATTGCTGCTAGATAGAACTTGAACAGTTTGAGGTTTGACAACCTGTCACTTCATACCAATGCTTGATTTGGTTATGTTGATGCTTTGCTTCACAGTATATACGACAATGAATTGCGAAACCTCTTCTGAATAATTCAGATAACTCTACCAATTACTGTAAATGTAAAATAAACATGTTCATCCTCTGTCTGCTGCACTGCAAGCAATGTGACATGCTACGTGACAAAGCTGGAACACCCTTATTATAATCAACAAATCTGTTTATATGGCATTATAATCAACAGAGTTACTTGCAGCATAGGCTGCATTATTAACAGGATCTTTCTGGTTTGTCGCAACAGTACTCTCAGATAAAATGTGGTCAGCGGGCTACCGATAAACACAGATAAACTCCCAGGAGGTTGAAGTTTGAGTATCTTCATGCATACACATGATACTACAAATTGTACCCACCATGAGGCCCATTATGCATCTGCACACGTTCAGGCAGTTATTAACTTAATGCTTCCTCATGTGCTTCCCATTGAAAAGACAAAGCGCTCATGCTAAAGCTGCATAAGCATTAACATTAGCACATTTCCAATGAATCATTCAAAGCCAAAATCCTGGTTTAAAGTCGGCATGAAACGGAAGTTCCTCTAGTCTTTTCTTCCCTATAGTGACATATCTGAGTGAAACATCTTCTCAAACAAGAAAAAAACGGGCGGAAACCTCGTATTTCTATATTTCGTCATTTTTGTTTTACCTATATTTAAAGAATCAATTCTATTGGTCATCCTTTACGCATGTATGTGGGTTTTACATATAATTATCCAATGAAAAGTATTAAAAAGAGCTTGTGACTAAACCATGCAACTCCACTGGCTCCTCAAACTGTCGGTCAAACCTCATAACTCTACCCGCCTCTATTGTGAATGAAGTGCTGCACACAGGGACGATATGTAGCCTAAATGTTATCATCACCAACAACAACAAATACTTAACCATAGCCCTACCCCACACCCTAACCTTAACTTAACAATAAATCTATTTAGTGTAATGCTTTTGAAGACAATGATCAGAATTCACAGTGGGTTGCAAAAAAAAAGTTCACTTATTTTACAAAACTGACAGACTTAAAAACCTTGGGAAAAAAGGAAATATCAAAGGGCTAGTCCATTTTAATATTTTTAAATAACCAACAAAGTTACAGCCATGACCATGATTTGCTACTTGCTAGTCAGTTATAGTTGTATTTGGGGGTAGAACAAGATTATCACGCTATCAGATTGTTTAAAAAAAAAAATCAAAAAGATGATTCAATATTTTTAGTCCATTTACCCAGATTTTAATCATATCTCAGCTAAAAACATGTCCACATTTAAGAGCATACGCATAAATGGCTTCAAAGCTAAACAGACATAAACTTAAGTCACAAAAATCACAATTCTCAAAATGAATAACACACGTCAAACAGAGCAAAATCATTTGATGAATGTAAATTAAGATTGAGAATAAAAGCAGGCCTTAGCCAGTCAAAGAAAACATCACGCCAGTTGCCAGTAGCTGGTTGGAAACAAACATGCTTATTCATAAACTCAATATTGCAGCTTCTTGCCTGGCTTGAGTTATCCAAATTCATAAGTCGAAGCTGAACGTCAGTAGCTCTATGTTGGGCCATGGCAACAAGGCAGTCGCACGGTTTTTATCCAGGCTGGAGTGCCCTCAACCTCGTGAAAGTTACCATTAATTTCCAAGTCAAATGTTGGTCCGAACTCGCAGGCAGGTGCCACTATCGCAGAGACACATGTCTGCCTTTGACATCGGTATGAGCATATAAATCTTTAGGGAGAAGGCGTTCTAAATTGATGTCAAAGTGTCTGCGAGCCACGTGGCTGGACGGTGGAGGTTTCTGGGGCGTGGGGTGTCTCTTGTGTTTTGTGTGTGTGTGTGTGTGGCCAGAGACTATTACTGCTAAATGGTATTTTAATGGCATTTAATTCTTGGTTGGAGCCTTACGATTGTGTGAATAGCAGCGTATAACACAATATAAAGGGGTTACATTATGAGAAATCAAGAGGAAGTGAAGTTTATATAGAGGTCTTAAATGCACAGCTGCAAAAACCAGCTTGTTTAATTCTGATGGTTAGAGAGAAAGTTTTGAATATAAAAATGAGAACAAAATGAGATTATATTTAGTACATATGTCAAAGTACTTATAGAGTTAAAAGAATCACTATATGGATTCTTAGTGGAATCGCTGTATCATCATCACGGCTTTTAAGTGCCAGATACATTTCTAAAATGAGATATCAAACTAGGGCGAGCTCTCCTGGGAAATGTGATCCAGCTCTGGCTCAATGTCACCAGCGGTGGCACTTCTTGGCGCACTCACAGCGGTGCATCACCCTGCAGTTCTCTCACAGCGCAACCATGTGACTATCAGAGCACAGAAGTTCTGGCAGGCCGTAATCACGCAAACTGTTACTTGTGTGCATGTTGTCACCGAATGACCATTCTGCAGAGTAAATGCTTGGATTTAACACTTTAATTTATGGAAAAACAGAAGACAGTCTATAAATGCCAATTTCCACAACTAAACAAAGCAGACATAAACCACAAACTCTAGATTCTTTTTCCAAATAAAATGCAAAATGTTGTCTTTGGTTGCTATTCAGTTGCTAAGGTGTTCTAAATGGCTTTTTGAACATTGCTATGCGGTTATCTCTATGATGTTCTAGTCCCTAGATACTGCCCAGATCCCTCCAAAGCAACTCTATGGGATGTTATTTGCCCATTTTATCATTCTGCTGACATCAAGAAAACCACAGAGATTTTAAAAGAGACTTTTAATACTTTAAGAACTTTACCACAGTGACCCACAGCATGAGCCAGGACACCATGCCTAACATACTCTCTCTGCTGAGCAGGTCAATTTAACACACTCACTAAATACCAGACGCATCACCCCTACAAACAAACACCACGGGGACAGAAGAATGTGCCATCATCAATCAAGTCTCTGGCTACGTGCTGTCATTTGGACATTGTAAAGGGCTGAAGAAAACATGGAACACAAAAGTTGTTTTCCAAAGAAAACACTAACCAAACATTTCTTATTAGGCATGTCTGCTCAGACTGATCAATCAAAGGTGAAAAGAAGAAGAGACATATCAAAAAATAAACTAAACATGACTAACCTAGAACCTACAATTTAAGGAATCACACTTCCGACGTGAAGGTAGGTAGCAACCTTCTGCTGCCTTACAAGATACCTAATTTTGGCCAAATTCTAAGGCAACCTCAACATGTATCCTTTGTGGAGCAGGCAATCCCATTATACACTGACAAATAAAAAAAAAAAAATTCACAGAAAATGGCGGATAGGGCAAGAAAAATGTCAACTTTACATTCATTCAACATTAAAACGTGCTTCTAAAAGTAGTTCAAATCTAATAGACTATCATGTTAATGGCGAGCAAACAAATACAATGCTACATTTCATACTGTTCAAGTACGTATACTCATACGAAAGTACCTGAAAGCAAATGCTAGAAGCTAGTCTGTACGTCTTTCATGCTGAAATTAATCCGAATGCAATTTACGCGCGCATTGCATTGTCTGCAGTGCAGTGAGGGCGCTATTGAGAGTATTAGCATAAACAGTCTACTTCTATGGCGTTTTTTTCTTTCAGCTCATCTACTGTCATGGCGGAGTAACAGTTGAAAATAATTTTGCTATTGAAGTTAACAGGTTAATTCTGTTATCATTTATATATTTAAACATTGACATACATTGAGCTCATCAAACATGGTCAACAGAAGCTCAAACGCACTTGCTTGACATGCGAGAACAAACCTCATTGGTTCTCATGCGTCAAGCAAGCATGTTTTATAGCTACACTAGCTACCTGAAGAAAAAAAAACATTCTGTTTAAGGATGCTTCTGAAACCAACTCTATCGCCCCCTTGAGTATGGAGGTTTGTTATCGCCAATTATGTTCAAAAGGGCTGCATGACTACAATGGCCAAGTATTCATACTTGTGTACTTGCATAATTCACGGCCTTATAAGCCAATATAATATATCAGATTAATATGTGTACGAATGAAGAAAAAACAGCAGTAAAAAGGACATACATTAAGTACCATTAAGTATCTTAGCTGAAACATCAGTTGATACAAGAACACCCATTTGCTCTTTCTAAGCATTGTCTCTGCAAACACGCTGATAAGAAAGGCAGCTGAAGAACACAAGCCACAGATCAGAATTACAGTGTAATCAAGTCATCCCAGAAGCACATACAAAGCCTCCATCTAAACAGGCTACATGTCCTGTGGCTGCCACGAGTTTCCTGATGTCATACCAACTCTCATTCTACAGTGACTAGTGAAGAGAAAAGTCATCCACAGGCCTGCAATAGAAACTGTCATTATGTTTGTGCACATGATTGTAGATGTGACACACTGCTACATTTAGAAATAAGGATTATATGAATGAAGACAAATGACTGTAAATGCATAAAAAAATTAATAAGGACAATGTACCCGAGTAAAATAATCGTTGTGGTGCTGAATGACAGCTCTATACCTTCACAATTCCAGCTTTCCAGTTCTTTTGATCCAGATAAATACACCTGCATGCGTTATTGCTACCCAAAAAAAGAAACAGAAGCCTAACTCCCAAGATCTTCCAGTAATCTCCAGCGCTCCATGTGAGTGGAAGTGATGCTACAGGGAAATGAGGCGGCCAGTTTGAGATCTCAACTGCTCTGCTCTCAGCACAAACTCTGCTGTGTCTGAAAAATGACCCCCCTCCTCTCTCCCTCATGTTCTTTCTCTTTATCGCTCTCTGTAACCCTCTCCTCTTGTCTCCTCCCCCGGCACGCACACACACTCATTTCAGCACACTCAAGAGCTCCACCCTGTGGCTGCACAGAATTTTGCCCCCTGTGATATTTTTTAATATACACTACTGTTCAAAAGTTTGGGGTCAGACAGATTTTTTTTTAAAGAAATTAAAACTATTCAGCATGGACAAATTAAAATTTATCAAAACTGACAGTCATTTATAATGTAAAGACATTTATAATGTACAAAAGATTTTTGTCAAATAAATGCTGTTCGTGATAAAAATGTATCACGGTTTTGACAAAAATATTAAGCATCTGTTTTCAACATTGACACTAAGAAGAAATGTTTCTTGAGCACCAAATCAGCATATTAAAATGATTTCTGAAGGATCATGTGACACTTAGGACTAAAGTAATGATGCTGAAAATCACAGGATTTTACGGATTATATATATATATATATATATATATATAGTGGCCATGAATTAAGAATTCATTCCCATAACATATTCATTCATTCCCTTATTTTAGTAAATTGTGGCGTTGAACAAATTTGTTTCCTTGTATTGAATTATTAAACGAATTATTATATTTTGCACACAAAATTATTAGTCTAAAACATGCTGACGTATTAGCAAGTTGTGGGAACGAATTGTTAATTTGTGGCCACAATATACATATTTTCTTCTGCATGTCAAGTGCGGGGCTCCATAGCAATTTATTATAATTTAAAATATATTACATATAAAACAGTTAGCCTACTTTAAATTACAAAAATATTTCATAACTTCAGTAACCGAAACTACACATAAATCAAAATCAGAAGCATTAAAGACAAAACAAATACTGAAAGAGATTATTAAAAAAAGAGAGGAACAAAAAAGATCTTTCATTCTTCTGCTCAGCTTTTGTTTCATTCTTATTCCACAATAAAAGAGACAGAACAAACATACCTCTCCCTCATGGATGTGTTTGCATTCAGGCATGATGTGTTTCTGTCCTAAACTGTCCGGTTTTCCCTAAACAGTAATGGCTCAGTCCAGTTTGGTTTTCTGCAACCTGTTTTCATAGCTCAAAAAGCTCAGCAAGACATAAGCTTTGGTACTCTGACCAAAAAAAAAATTCTGATCTAGATCTGACCTGAATTCAGTCGGAATGTCCTCCAACAGACATTAATGGGGGAGGAAAGAAATCACTCGATCACACAGCAAAAACCTCTGAGCACATGGTTTACTTTGAGCAATAAAAAAAGCAGCTCCTAAAAGAGCTCGAGACAGGCCTTTCTTAATCTAGAGGACTTGATTTGGGGTTGCACCAAGTAAAGCCACTGCTGACCTGGATATCCAGGGTAAGGAGGGTACTGATGGAAAGAGGATTGGTCTCAACAACCCACTTCCGAATGTCAACAGTCACAAAGAAGGGACTTTAGGTTAAAAAATAAATCACTAAACTGAAATTTCACCCCACCCCCCAAAAAAAAAAAAATATCACCCCTGAACCTCTCTAATTTTTTTTATTTTTATTAAATAAATAAATAAATAATAGCCAAACAGTTACAGAAGAACAAAAAACATTGGTAAGACAACAAAATTATTCAATAAATGTGACTATTACTTCACAAACTATATAACTAGATACAAATAAAGTTGTAAGGAAAACTGCAGCTTAAATTAAGCCCCATTTACTTCCTGTCTTATCCAGAAACATTGTATAGTGGAATAGGAATAAAGCATATATAAATGTACAAACGGTCTTTAGTTTGGGAGGTGACATATCAGGCCAGTTTTCATTCATCTCTGATCGGTCTATTACAGCGGTCAGTTGTGTCACTGTGCTATTTCAGAACTGAGCATCCTGTTTGTCTCATATGAGACTGAGGGGCTCTGTCTCAGCACATGCTTAAAGGGATGGTTCACTCAAAAATGAAAATCATCCCATGATTTACTCACCCTCAAGTCATCCAAGGTGTATCAAGCTTTATAATGGTTGTGAATGTGGGGCCAAAAATAAAATGCATCCATCGATAATAAAAGTAATCCATACGGCTCCAGGGGGTTTATAAAGGCCTTTTGAAACAAAGCGATGCATTTTTGTAAGAAAAATATACATATTTAAAACTTTATTAATTCAAATAACTAGCTTCTGGCAGACGACCGTACGTATACTGTGCAAGTCGACTTGTGCCAAATGAGTAACTCCTGACACATTGTATGACACAGGATGTAGGAGTATAATAAGCTTAGACGCCTCTCACAGTTTAAACAAATAGGGCTGGGCAACAAACTCAAGCCTCTCCTCTTCTCTTATATCAGCATCCTCTCTTTACAATTTCTTGTTTTAGACTTCTAATTCGTGACCGGTGTTTTGTTTTGCTCTATCCTCTGTGCTTCCGCGTTCATCATTGCATCGGGTCAGGGGTTACTCTTCCGCCACAAATCAAGGTGTACGTCCGTCTGTCGGAAGCTAGTTATTATAGTTAATAAAGTTTTACATTTGGATATTTTTCTTACAAAAACCAATCGCTTCACTTCAGAAGGCCTTTATTAACCCACTGGAGCCGAGTGGAGTACTTTTATTATGGATGGATGCATTTTTATTTATTTTTTTGCTTCAAAATGTGGCCCCCCATTCACAACCATTATAAAGCTTGGAGGAGCTAGAATATTTTTAAATATATCTCCGATTGTGTTCATCTGAAAGAAGATGGTCATATACACCTAGGATGGCTTGAGGGTGAGTAAAGCTTGGGATAATTTTCATTTTTGGGTAAACTAACCCTTTAACTCTCATCTGAATGGACAAAAGGGAAAGAAGCAAAGAGTAATAAAAACTAATTTTAAATCTGCATAATTTCTCTAATGCGGTTGTATAGCCACTTTAGGGAGTGTCATCCTAATCCTTTTATAGGGAGCTGGGGAATGCTTCCCACTGAATCACAGAAAAACAATGGTAACAGCAATCATAGAATGGGCTAAAAATATGACAGACAGACAGATAGATTCTCTACATGATAAATTATTGAGTTCAATGAAAATGAACCCACTGGCATCCAATATCAATAGGTCAAGTAAAGAGTGACTCCATCCTCAGGGTCATTAAAGTTAACCGAGTCATGGTAGAGGTCAGATCAGCTTGTGTGGGATTGTTTTAATATGCTTTTTGCAAAGTGTTTATTATAGATATGTTATCATTTGTTAATAGTTTAAGCTCACACCACATCAAGACAGTTTTGTTGACCATTTTGTTTCCCTAAATCAATTCTTTAAAAAAAATACACTTTAAACAGCCAGTTCAAAATCTGATTCAGCAATTATTTTAAGCTGCAAAAGTTATTTAGGCTGTATTACGCTTTAAAGTAACTTTTTACCAAATCAGTCCAGTAATTATCTGCACTCTCTCCATATGCTCTCGCTATCAAGCGTCACTGGTTGGTTGCATTAAACTGCTTAGACTAGTCTTACAAGTTAGTATTCAAATTTTTTCCTTGATGTCAGTTACATAAAGTAGTTTGGTCTAATGTGAACTTGAAATGTAAGATTACCCCTTGACTAACTGTGTGTTGGTCGGATTATTTCATTAAAACATGGTGCCTACATGGTGGTTTATGCAACTAGTCCCAGTTCTCGGTTCACGAATCGAATTGACTCCAATACGTAAACAAATCGTTCAGACTGGTTTTGTGAAACGGTTTAATCACTGATAAGATCCGACTCAAAAAATGATTCGTTTACAAATCGGACATTATTTAACCTGTGAATGAATGGACCTGTTGGATATTGATAGTCTCTGTTTCCATAAACATTCAACAATACAAAAAGCAGCAGACACAAACAAAGGAGTATGATGATATTTTAACACCACTGGTCACAGCAAATGTGAAAACTTAATAGATCCACTCACCGATTCCATCTTCTGATTTCAGCACCATGATCACAGCGCTTCACACGAGCTCATGCGCTGACCTTGTGATTCAGAGTAATTACCTGCTGGCGGTTTAACAAACCCACACTTTAACCTGCGAACTCACTGTTTTGAAATGTACCGAAAACAACGTCTAAAAAAAAAAGCTGGAAAGAGTGTTTGAAAGTATTTGCAGCAACAGCAGAGACCGGATGTCTCTGCATGAAGCCCTCATGCTCTGCAGACGGGGCGTGTCCTGAAGATGACGAACAGCCAATCAGCGTGAAGCTTTGATTTTAGTTTTTTTGGTGTGCGTGCAGAAACCCACAAACACACTTGCACATCTTACAAAGCAATGAGAACAGAAGCTAAAAACTTTTTATAAGAGTCTGAACTTTTAGGGAGTGTGGTAGTATAACAACCCACTCGTGTGGCTTTTTAATCGCTCATTCAGGGCTGACACTTGTGGGAGGAAAGTTTTATGCACTGGAAAAAAAGAACTGCACTAACCGCGTAAATCTGTCCTTTCTAAGTAACAGTAAAAAACACTTCCCTATTCTATATATAGTAAAACATTCGTAATGGAATGAGTTTTTTTTATTGCTTGGTTTCAGCTTGGTAGTCAAATTGTCTTTAACAACCAACTGGCGAAACTGTCAAAAAGCAATACATGCACTTTTATTGTGCTCTGCTTAAAAAAGTGATAAATACACTATTCAGAAATAACACATTAAACTGATCATAGTGAAAGTAAAGAATATACAGTACAGTCCAAAAGTTTGGAACCACTAAGATTTTTTATGTTTTTAAAAGAAGTTTCGTCTGCTCACCAAGGCTACATTTATTTAATTAAAAATACAGTAAAAACAGTAATATTGTGAAATATTATTACAATTTAAAATAACTGTTTTCTATTTGAATATATTTCACAAAGTAATTTATTCCTGTGATGGTAAAGTTGAATTTTCAGCATCGTTACTCCAGTCTTCAGTCTCACATGATCCTTCAGAAATCATTCTAATATGCTGATCTGCTGCTCAAGAAACATTTAATGTGTACAATTGTACAAAATATTTGTGTACAATATTTTTTTTCAGGATTATTTGATGAATAGAAAGTTCAAAAGAACAATGTTTATCTGAAATATAATCTTTTGTAACATTATAAATGTCTTTACTGCCACTTTTGATTGATTTAATGCATCCTTGCTGAATAAAAGTATTCATTTCTTTAATTTCTTTTCAATAAAATACAAATTCTTACTGACCCCAAACTTTTGAACGGTAGTGTATAATGCTACAGAAGCTTTGTATTTCAGATAAATGCTGTTCTTTTGAACTTTCTATTCATCAAGGAATCCTGAAAGAAAAAGTACACAACTGTTTTCAACATTGAAAATAATCAGAAATGTTTATTGAGCAGCAAATCAGCATATTAGAATGATTTCTGAAGGATCATGTGACACTGAAGACTGGAGTAACGATGCTGAAAATTCAACTTTGCATCACAGGAATAAATTACTTTGTCAAATATATTTAAATAGTACACAGTTATTTTAAATTGTAATAATATTTCACAATATTACTGTTTTTTACTGTATTTTTAATTAAATAAATGTAGCCTTGGTGAGCAGACGAAACTTCTTTTAAAAACATTAAAAATCTTAGTGGTTCCAAACTTTTGGACTGTACTGTATATCTGCATATTAAAATGATTTCTGACAGATGTGTCTGAAGTAATGGCTGATGAAAATTCAGCTTAGCCATCAAAGGAATAAATTACATTTTAAAATATATTAAAATACAAAACAATTATTTAAATTGTAATAATATTTCAAATAATATTTTAATACTTCAATATAATATTTTTTCAAATAATATTTTTATGTCAATATTTTTAATTCACGTTAATTTAAAAAAAACGCAGCTTTGGTGAGCAAAAGAGACTTCTTTCAAAAACTTTAAAAAAAAAAATCTTAGTATCCCATACATATTTAAAGGTAGTGTGTGTTTGTACCATGTACACACTATATTGTTGTCACTATGCGTGGCCTTAAAACAGGGCATAGACTAATTTAGTCCAAAAGAAGAAATAATCGCCATACAAACATGAAAACTAAAAAGTGATTATAAGTCCATGGAGCTCTTTGAAAAGCTGCATTTATAGTACAGCACTGTTATAAATACTTGCAACCTAAAATAATCTGAAAGATAGAAAGCAAGCAGACAGAATACACTTAGAGCCTTAAAATGTTCAAGGGGGCATAAGAGTAGCCTTCCAGCTACTCTTAACAGAGGCTTGTTTTTTCTTCTCGCCCCCAGGAGAATAGTCACATCTCATCCGTGACCAACGGCTGATTATCCTCAATACGGGATGACCGAGGACTACGTGAACAAGTTCTTTGTTTGGGTGTTTACCGACACTTTAAGATGGTTAAAGAACAAATGTGGAACCAACCTGAGATTATAAAGGTCCAAGAAAAATACATCAAAGTTTTTTAATAAGTGTGAATTTAAGTTGAGCATCAGACACAGTGTGCTGGCAGCACCTGGAGTTGTGAAACTTGATTCATTTTCAAGCTGTTATATCAGAAATAGCACACATTTCCTGCAAACATCTCTTTCGGAAACTAACATTCATAAATCTGATGCACCTATGGCCTGTGACAACAGTGTTAGAAGCAGAAGGAATACATCACGCTCATGGCGGTTTGTTTGTGTGTGTTATCCCACAGAGAAGAGGGTGCGGATGGCAAACGGCAGATGAACCCTGCTGAGCACAGCACACTGAGTTACAGTCTTGTGGGCTGAGAATTGACATAAGGCAGACTAAAAACCATAAAACAAACTGCATTTTGATAAATAGTATTTTGATAATAAAATAAGTTGGAAAACAATGTTATAGTCACATTTTTTATGACAGCAAGACATAAGACATTTCATCATTATTTCCATGTTCAGAAGGGTTTGATCTGCTTACAAGTGCTACAAGATGGGTTCCTATTGTCTTCCACCCCACGGATTAAGGCAGAGCCTGCAGACAGGCCTACCATGAAATGATTTGCTGTTTCTAAAAAATAAAGAATGTACCTGACACTTTCTGTGACAAATCAAGGCATCTTTACAAGATAGCACTTGAGGAAATCTTGCTGTTCTCAACAGTACCAGACTGCCATAATAACGCTCTCTTGTGCTCTTTGCTTCACCCAGACACATAATTCAACATGTTATTACTGCAACGAGTCTGGGTCATTTTGTTCTAACCGTTGTTTAATGTTCAAATAAAAGTTAAAAAAAAAGAAAAAGAAAGAAAGATTTGATATACAAGAGAGTCAAAAAGAGACTCATTTTAAGGATTTAAAAAATAAAATTAAAATGAATTCTTTAAATATATATAAATACATGAAATAAGATTTACAGGCGCAGTACAGTAAAGACATTTATATTACAAAAGAATTCTATCTCAAATAAATGCTGTTCTTTTGAACTTTCTGTACATAAAAGAATCATGAAAAACATTTTCCACAAAAAAATTAAGCAGCACAACTGTTTTTAACATTGATAATAATAAGAAAAGTTTCTTGAGCACCAAATCAGCATATTATAATGATTTCTGAAAAATGACACTGAAGACTGGAGTAATGGTGCTGAAAATTCAGCTTTGCCATTATGGAAATAAATTACATTTTAAAATATATTACAATAGAAGCTATTTTTAATTATAATACTATTTCACAATATTCAAATAAATGTAGCCTTTATGAGAATAAGAGACTTGTTTAGTGATTGCAAGACTGAAAAATGTCTGATATTCAATACTGAGATGCTTTGAGACTTCTTGTAAAAAGTTTCAGTTGTCATGGCAATAAGTGCTTATTAAGTTTCAAATTCTATGCAAAAATTATTTAGATGTGTGGGTAGATTCATAACAATACCAGGATGATGTATACACACACACACACACACACACAGAGAGAGAGAGAGAGAGAGAGAGAGAAATATAAATGCCATAAAATCCTTTAAATAAAACAATATTACAATAGAAGCAAAATACCCACATGTATATTGAACAGAAGTCAAACAAAATGTTTCAGCTTGAATTTATCTTTGTTTCCATGACACTCACTGGGAAGTGAGAAGATGATTTCAAGATTTTAAGCATTTCCATAGGAATAATGGCTTCACTTTGGATTTGCTCTCTTACATATTATTTTTTGTTTGTGTGTGTGTGTGTGTGTGTGTGTGTGTGTGTGTGTGTGTGTGTGTGTGTGTGTGTGTGTGTGTGTGTGTGTGTGACATATCAGGACACAAATATGTATAATGACATGGGTATGACATATTACAAGGAGAGGGTGACTTATGAGGACATTACCCCATGTCCCCATTTTTCAAAAGGCTTATAAATCAAACAGAATTAATTTTTTTGAGAAAGTAAAAATGTGCACAGTTTTCTGTGATGGGTAGGTTTAGGGGTAGGGGTAGTGTAGGGGGATAGAAAATACAGTTTGTACAGTATAAAAACCATTACGCCTATGGAATGCCCCCACAATTCATAAAAAACAAACGTGTGTGTGTGTCTAAAAAATCCCAAATTGCCATTACTCTTGTGACAGCACTATAACTTATGTAAATATTTAATAATAAGCTTTCCCAATTAAACCTGGGGGACTGTTAATAATTAATAGGCTAATTGAGGTATATTAAAACTGTGTACATTAATTTGTCACAGTTTCAATATTTGATCATAACACTGAAATGGTCCTTGCCAGCAATGTAGTCTAGAACTAAGAGCTTCACTAGATCTGGCCCTTAGCGTCCTCTCACCAAAGAAATAAAGTGTCTCGGAAAGTTAATGCACTGTTTCCCTGCAGCGACTCCTGAATTGTACCTTTCATATGCACTGCTGGAAATTGTCAAAGAGAAATCTCGTTGTCTACTCCTGTTGAGCTGATACAACACACACATATGCACACTGATGCACAAAACTGAGATGACACACACATGGTCACATGAATCACATGAGCATATGGTACAAAAGTCCATCATACTCTCTCTGACATCAGTGAAGGAGAACCCAAGCAAGCGATGGAATATGTTTTCATCAAGATCTTCAAATATCTCAAATAATACTGTAACATGCAAAATTATCTATAATGCAAAGAAAGTGAAGTGAAGTGAAGTGAAGTGAAGTGAAGTGACATGTGGCCAAGTATGGTGACCCATACTCGGAATTTGTGCTCTGCATTTAACCCATCCAAGTGCACACACACACAGCAGTGAACACACACACACCGTGAACACACACCCGGAGCAGTGGGCAGCCATTGCTGCGGCGCCCGGGGAGCAGTTGGGGGTACGGTGCCTTGCTCAAGGGTCTCACCTCAGTCATGGTATTGAGGGTGGGGAGAGCGCTGGACATTCACTCCCCTCACCGACAATCCCTGCCGGATCTGAGACTCGAACCCATGACCTTTGGGTTACAAGTCCGACTCTCTATCCATTAGGCCCCTTACAACTGAAAAAGCTTTTAGAGTCACAGATAAGACTTGTGAAATACTTTAAATCTACATAAAAATACATTAGAGAAGTAATATTCCCCCAAATGTTGTCCTAACCAGCCTAAAAGAGCTGTTACTGTTCCATACTGAACTATTTTTTCTATTTTGTTAAGGCTTTATGAGCTCCCAGCATGCAATGCGGCATGAATAAATTATGTGTTTACTGTATGCTTATTGCTTTGCTGTTCGATGACTAAGCTTTTGTTATTGTTTTGACTGTCACTATTATTGAGGTCCATGTCCATGATCTATATAAGACTGTTGAACATTTTATCTCTGCATTGATTGTATTAATACAAATTACACTGTGTAAATGAAAATTTGATCATATATTAAACAAGAAACTTTAGCTGCCCTGAATTTATTAGCTGAAGAAGACATTTTTGCATTTACTGAACAATCAACGTAAGAAGCAAGTAGTAGCATATTCATTCCACTAGAAGGCACTGCAATTAAACTTAACATCATTTTATTAGCAAATATTTTATCTGCATTTTAACCCAAAGGGCAGTACGACTGTACACAGTGTTTAAAGTGCAGCTGCTGACCACAATTTTAAGCACTGAAATATGAAAAAACTTTAATTACATTCAGTAAACCTGGCGTTGGATTATAAAATAATGAACAAATTTCTGAATGCTGGATTTTTATAATGGCTAATGGCTTCATTATAATCTCTATAAAGGCTCTGTTATCTTTTATTAGCTATTTTGGTAGAAAAGAATGGGAGAGAGAAAGTCAGGAGGGAGAAACAGAAAGCTGCTCATTCACAACCTAATCCAGAATAGAAACAGTAATGTTCTCCCCTCCCTCTCTGCACTGGAAAGCAGGGCAAAAAACAATACCAAACAAAAATAACACAATAACTGACCCTGTGGTAACATTAGTGCTTGTGCTATGTCATTTTTCAAAGGCCTCACATTTCCAGCAAATTCGGTACATTCTCTTTTCATCTGTAATTTTCTGTCACCCTGTGTACTTTCCAGGTCTCTCCTCCTTCATGCCTCACAGAAACAGCAAACGGCTGCTACTGAAAGGCAATGCAGAGGGAGACGGGTGAAACACGTGCATTATATTTCATCCTGAAGAAAAATTAAGACACAGTAACCTACTAATAATAGCAATTGTGAATAATGAATTTGATTGAGATTATTAAGGTGATGTTTAGGGTATAATCTATTAATAGAAAGTATGAATTGCATTTTTACTTTCCTTATGGGTAGCAATTAGCAAACACAACAATTCTGAAGAAAAGACTGTCGCAACTTCCGGTTCATGCCGACTTTGAATACAGATCCTATTTTAATAATAATAACAAAAAAAAGTTGAGAAAGTATATATAATTTCCTTTTTTTTTTCTTTTTATCTTCAATTAATTCATACATTTTACATGCAAATCTGCCAATAAACAGCACTCTCCCTGTCTGCCATTGGTCAATCAAACAGTTAGCCCCGCCCCAAATTCACAGCACTGGTTGAGTGTTTAACAGGATTGGATACTCGGCCAAACGGACCAATGTTTGGATTTTGCCACAGTGTTCATACTTTTTGGGGAAATCTTGGCTTTCTTACATAGCTATCTCTGCATTTTACAGACAAAGGAGAAAGTAATTATCATACAGAAAACCTGAGGTTTTAAAATTCAGGTGTTAAATAACAGATTGTAAAAATGACTATAGAGACAACTCTGTGACTCAGAAGAGAGATGAGAAAGTTCAGTACAACAGGTGCACTGAAAAGATTAAAAGTGTAGACATTTTGCTTCAGATATGAAGTTTAAATATGTGTTTGTTGTTTGATCTGTGCACATAAGAAAATAAATGTTGCCTTGGCTTTGAGGTGAAAGTATGCATTATCTAAGCTCTGATGTAGAACCCCTGCTCACTGAAACTGCAGCAAACACATCTTCTAAGCAGGAGACCAGACGGGAGAAATGAAATGAGATGAGACTCCTCCGGGAAATGCAGTGCCTTTACTTGATGCTGCTTTACCCAGCAGACACAGCTAAAATACAGACAAGACTCCTCCGATTCACTATGCTGATTCTGTATTCTGATTGTGTGTGTCTGTGTGTGTGTGTGCATGCAGTATAAGCCAGTTCTAGCACACAGAGTCTTCTGTTTAAAGCAAAGCAGATGTGAGACTTAATCACAATCCTTAGCGAGACAGTCGGAATACATTTAAATATCATTTCCACCTTGTAACCTAAACACTAAAATCACCCTGGCTAACTCTGTAGTCCCGTAACTTCATCCCAAACAGATCTCTGTGCTGAGAATGGATAACATTAAAATACACAAAATATGAAAAGCAAGGAAACAATGATCCTTGTGCATACATTTATGGGCTTTTGATCAAAACAGTTTCTGCAAAACTGAAATGATCCAATCGAAGAGGCCATTTTTATCAACCAAAGCAGAAACAATCGCATACACCCCATAAATGTTAACCAGTTAGCTTATACAAATGAATAATTAGCTCTGGATGCTGATTGCTCAAGTGGGGATTTTCAGTGATTCTTTCTGCAGGTTACATAGTTTCGCCAGTAGGTGGCGACAAGTGACTGTTTTCATAAATGAGTCAATGAATCATTCATTCAAGTGATTCACTTAAAAATGTATGATTCACCCTGCGTTCCATTCGAAAGGGCTCATCCCTATGCCCCAATCACTTCAAAGGGTTTACCCTCCGGAGTGAGAGCTTCAAAGGGATGAAGGGTGTAACTCTTTTTTGGAACGCACTTCTGCGTCATCATAATGAGACAAATCAATGAGGCGCCTTCATCCAGCATTTTGTATGCTGGTTGACCCCCAAAAAACTCGCTCTGAGTTTATTTATTTATTTATTTTTGGTTTATCGCACCATATTGTATATTGTGTCTGTGTATTTGAAACATTTGAATGGACTGATAAAGGTAGCTGTATTTTTGTTGAAGTACAATGTCGTTTTGACCATAATAATGTACCAAATCTAACTCGTATAGATATTACAGTAGTATAAAAAAAATACTATACATACATTTATAGGTAAAATCGAACTGTACCCATTCTGTGACGTCAAACAACTTCATGGGGGCCCGAAGTGTCCATCAGTTGTACTCTTCGAAATCCTTCATTCGGAAGGGCCCTTTGTAGTAGCCAGTTTTGAGCACTTCGGTTTAGAACGACCCTTCAATATGGCGGCCATGATTGTTTTCACTCTGAAGTGCCCTACGGAGGGCGATATATCCCATTTGGAACGCACCATCATTCAGGAACAAAACAAGTGAACTGGATTTATGAGTGAGTCATTGAATTATTCATAGAACCGATTCATTCCATTCGATCCAATCATTCTAGAATCTAATATGCTGATTTGTTGCTCAAGAAATATTTCTGATTAGTATCAATGTTGAAAGCAATTGTGCTGCTTAAAATATTTTTGTGGAAACTGTTTTTTTAAAGAACACTTTTATGATTAGAAAGTTCAATAGAACAGGATTTATTCGAAATAGAAATCTTTTGTACTTTCATATCACAACTATCATTGACTTTAGTGTCAATTTAAACGATCTTCGCTAAATAAAATGATACATTTCTTTCTTAAAAATCTTATCGCAAACCTTTGAAAGGAAATGTAAGTTACTCAATATTTTATTATTGAACTGTATAAAAGCATCAAAAATCACACTTAGTCATGCTGTTTTTCTGAATATATCATTACATAACATTTTTAAAAGATATTTTCTTTTCACATTAAATAACACAGCATTCATTATGCCACATTCTTTCTCAGATGGCTGCCTTTAAATTACTAAGCACCAGGGTCGAGCAAACAACTTAAGCTTTTATCTTTTAAAAGCTGTATTTAAATGCCAAATGAGACAGCCGTCAGAGTATCTTATTAAAATGGCACAGCACTCAAGAATTGTGAGGTCAGTTCACATAGCTTTAGCTCAAAGCATCAAGATGCTAAATGGATGCTCAGGGGGCAGAAAATCAGATCTGACCTTCAGTGCAGGTATTACTACAGAGGAAGTGTTGTTAAGGCTGTGGTTGTAGAAAAAAGGTCATTCCAACCCCATTCTAACCCTAACCGCACTGTGTAGGGGTTATGACACATTCACAAACCTTTGAGTGCCAATTGTCATTACACTGTACTGTGATTAAGAAAGAGAATCTGTCAGAATGATACAGAATTGGATTTTAAAACTCATTCACACAGTACCAATTCAATAAAGTTTACCATTAGCATATTGCTAAACTAATAATGTTTTATTTTGATAAACATAAAAATACACATTACACACTAAAACAGGGCAAAACAGTCCATTCTTATTAGACTTTGATTGTTTTGGTATTATAGTCACAATGAAATGGAAGTAGTGAAAGATCTTAGTTTTTGCTATGTCCAAAATGCTTTTCCTGACTGTATAAAAGCTATCATACAGCAAGGTTAAAGTCTGAAACATTTTCTTAAACATTTCTGTATCTAACTACCATCAAAAATAGATTACAGGGCTGCATGGACTGGTATATATTTTAAGAATGAATTAGCAGTGTTGTCGCCAAGTGGTTTGAGTTCAAGGCATTTCAAGACCAGGTGGAGACAGACCAAAATAAACAGTTATACCATCTTACCACTCTGTCTCTCTCTCTTCACATCTCTGATTCCCTCGTTCCTTCTCTCACTTCTATTTTCCCAGAACACACTGTGCTATGCAAAAGACACTCATTACCACTGCACACCTGATTCAAAGCTGACAGAGAGAGGGAGCAGGTGAGGTGGTGCTGTAGAGGGCAAGGCAATGATAATGATAAACTGCAGCAAAAAGAAAATATGTGGTGTTTGTGAAGAGACATTATCCTAATCTCGGTATATAATGGTTTTTTTAATGACTCACAGCAATGCGTATTTAGACAGAACAGTGGCTAATGGCGAAAATAATGCAGATATTCATGAATGAATACAATACATGAAATTATACAATTTAATGTAAGCAAAATGGGACTTTATTGTAAAGTGTTACCATATAAATTTAACATTAAATATTTGTATATTTGGAAATAATAAAATGTAAAAAATATTTGAAAAATTCTCGCAAAAACATTTTTAATTTAGTAAATGTGAATTGGGTTTCCCCCAACTTTTGGCTAATGCATTTTCATAATTTTTCCAGTCATTTTAAGATTAATGGACAACAAATTTTAACAAACATTTTATAGAGATTAAACTCACAAAGAGCAATTTATTGCAAGTGAAATATTTTAGAGCTGAACATAATTAGAAAAAAAATCTAGTATATTCAGCACACTGAGCACAGAAATTTTGCATGACATTTTAAAGTCCTCCTGTGGTGAAAATCAAGCTTTTAATGTTGTTTATATGTTTTAATATGCTTTAAGACAAGCCATTTGCAAATTCATAAGTCAACACCATTGTGGAGGATTTTCTCTTTAAAACTGCAGTGAACGAAAGACAAAAACGTGGTATGAAATCGCTAATGTTTCTGACGTCACAAACTACCTTATAACCAATCACGTCAACGCGTGATCATCAACGAGTTGATCTCTGAACTGGTGTGAGTTAGTGGAGGCAGGGTTAATTTGCATATTCATAGCACCACGTATACTAAATGAGGCAAGGTTGTAGAGTTACATTCAAGGTATTTTTAGGCATTTCAAGGAAAAAAACATTTAGAGATGTGTTTTAAGGGATAAAAAAAATTTGACTACAGGGGGACTTTAAGATTTTAATTATTTCCATGAGTTGGACATCACAATAGCAAAACTATCTTAAATCTTTTAATGACTTCTGAGGTTTTTCATGATTCTGATTATCACTGTCAGTACATTTAATCTCTAACACAAGGGGAATCTAACCATTCAATTATCAGAAGCTCTTTAACCTTCACCACATGAAGCATGTAGAAGACAGGAAGACTCTCACTCTTAAGTAACACCATTCTGTGACACTAGTCACTGAGAACAAACCGCATTTGCCAAACAATCATCAGCAGCATCTAATCTGTCCTTGTGTGACACTATCTCTGAGAAGTGTCCAGTGATGACTGAGGTCAGTGCAGTCATTTGCATTACAAGGGCCTGGTGGGCTGTTCTGTTTTCAGCACAGAATTAAAAGTCAGAGCAAGCACAGCAGCTGCACGATTAAATAAGAAACCTGTTGAAATAGCCCTCTCAAAGAATTATGCTAATGCTCTCCATGTCATGATGAATGATTCAGAGCAAAAACCATTTCCATGGACAGAGTATATGAAAGGAAATAACAGAAGCATAAATGTTGCTGAACAGCTAAAGCCATGCCGAATTTGCCAACATATGAAACTGAAAGAAAGCAATAGTATTAAAATAT
>RJVU01067793.1:8006049-8031393 GCA_003731715.1 Anabarilius grahami | reverse complement strand
CATTTTAGACACATAATGAAAAAGTTTCTCATGACCATTCTTCATGGCCAAAGCCAGTTTTTTCTGCTGTGTCTATATGTCTATATAAGCGACCTCTATATACATGGAAATGTTGACTTCTCATTTTATGATATTTATAATCATTTTAAAATCATTTGTGGTCTTTGTACATACTGTACATATATAAATATATAATTATTTTATTTTTAAAAGTTGTTTTACATTTCTTTTTAATTATTTTTTTGCGAGTGTTCATTTTGGACCTTGTATGCATCTACATATGGGATTTTCTCTCCAAATTTCAACATATCTTAGTATTTTCCAGCAGTAATAATTCATCATAGTTCAATAATAATTCAACCAGCTCTGTGCTGTTTGTGTCTGAAAAAGAAGAGTTTTTACAAATGTGCATGAATAGGTTGCATGAAGCAAAACTGGCAGGTCAAATTTGGTTCAAGTGTACAGGCTTGTTGTGAGGCTAATTCTGAGAGCAGCTGCCCAGTGTGTGTGTGTGTGTGTATTTAATCTAAAGGTGAAGTGTTTCATTATTGTGGTGTTAAAATACTTACTACTATCTCAGCTTAATATAAGTAAGCTATGCTTAGGCTGATTCCACGAAAAATTGTAAATACTGTGGTTCTTTACCTATGAAAACATCTCAAGCAGCCTGCACAGCAACATTAGATAGACGTTATGCACGCTTGATTTCACACATTGCTGCATTATAGAATGTGTCAGAATGCAATTCATAATTCATAATAAAAACTTAACATACACAAGAACCTGCATACGTATACAGAAAGACAGTATACATATACAAGTATATGTTTCAAAAATGAAGAAATTAAGACAACCATAAATATTAGTATTTTAATTTTACAGTTGTAACGTAAAATAAAATAAAAATTATATTGTATATTTTTTAAATGTATACCCTTTTAAAAAAAATAATTTAAAGGTGTGATGAACTGAGAAATCAAATTTTCCTTGAGCTTTTGACATATAAGAGGTCATCATACTCTAAGAATATCCTGTAAGTTTTAGAGCTGAAAACTTCCTTGTTAGTCCAATAAAAGCTTTTATTGACACCAGACCCAGCAAACGACAGGATTTTCAAAGTGGGGATCTATGGCGTCAAAGGGCAGCAAGCACCGCCTCCGCAGAAGAAGATCAACGCCTACTTCATCACTGCCTGTTTAGCCCCGACCACCGATTCGCGCATGACATGCAATAGAATAGGTAGCCTAAGTAACATAGGCCTACGTGGTGCTAAACCAGCAATAAACACGGCGTTGAGGATTACAAAATATTGTGCAGTGCCTGGACTCGACAGTAATGCAACATGTAAGTAACTGTGTTAATTACAATGGCTGATCTGAAATGTAATGATTCATATACAGTCAGATGTTCTTTGTCTGTGTGTCAGTAAATCAAACCCGTGACTAAACGTCAACTTGCGTTGTTTCTCTTAGTAGGATGAAAATAATCTGTTATTTAACGGTGATTAAATTATATAAAGAAAGCGATCAAATAAAGCTTCCTTTGCAATAGTTGGAGCAGCGCGCGCTGAAGCTGTAAATCAAACAGCACGAGTTTATCAGTGATAAAACTCACGTTTTATTCAACGACTCTCCTAGTTATATCGCGTTTGCACTGTTAGTGAAGATGAAAACATTTGTTAGTGTACAGAAATTGAGAAATCACGATTTCAGCATGAAAGGAATTTGTTTACTGGAAATCAGCTTTTCTAAGGGAACTTCATGAAAGAAACGCACTAAAATTGTGCAGCACAAACATGTTATAGACATTAAATTCCTCTTTAAAAGTTCTTCATTAGCCACATGTGAATTTGGAGGTGGTGATAATAAAACACTACTCATTCAGAGAAAGCTTGATTGACTTATTGACTCATCATAATTAGAATTGGAAATCATTGAGCCGCCCATGGCGTCTGAATCACTGTGTGTGTGTGTGTGTGTGTGTGTATGTGAACAGATGAAACTCTCACCAATATGATCTCTTGTATGCAATCTACTTCCTCCTCACTGAACAGTATTTCACAATATCCCTCTCCATTCTCACATTCCCATGTTCACACTTCCTGATCCATTTCTTTTGATTATTCTTTCTTATCATTCTTCTTTATGACTTGGAGTGACGTTTAAGTGAAGTAAGACTCACTTAAGGCTTTCTCAATTGCACCTTTCAGCCGTGTTCCAATGACTGGTCACTTTGATACTAATCTTACAGATGGACTCCTCTATTATGTAAAAAAAATTGCTTAGACTTAAATGCTTTGCATCTTCTTATACCAAAGTCATTACTAATGGCAACACAAGAGTCACAGTGATGCTGTGTGGCTGTTTTTTAAGATAATGATCCGCCAAGAGTGAAATATCTCTTGACAGTGTCAGTGTAGAACAGGAGAGCAGCTTTACACTCATATTTGTCTTTTTGATGCTCAGTGTCATTATGAGAACAGCCCTTAATACACTCAAAATAAATGAATTCCCATTTCACTGGATTGAAAAATGCTGTAGTTTGCCAAACTCTGGAGAAATGAAAGAGCATGCTAGGATGCACTGAATTTCCTGTCCATGTGATTTGGTAATGATTCATGACAAATAACTTACTAAAATGGATTCACAGCATCCATATATCTTTACAAAGAAAAAGAAGTCACGATTTCTGCATAGAAGATCCTTAAGGCTTTTGACAAAAAAGAATCAAATTCATTGAATCCTTTCAAATGTATAACAAAGAAACAAGGACACGGTGCCAGTGAACCCCACATAAAATGATACATGTATATTATACATATGCATATATATGTACAAAATAACAAATATTTATTCATTTACTGAATAATTCAATACTCATGCAGTATATGACACACGCAATAGTATTTTGCGAGTGTCAATAGTTCAATATACAAGGCAAAAAATACAGATTAACTTACATTTTAGGCACAATATTTCCAGTTACTTCATCTGTTTTTGCTCCACCAATAAAAATAATTCTAAATATCAAAGTAGTCTCCAAACAATGCAAAGTATATTCAGATCCTGAATGAATCAGCATTTTTAAACTATTTGGTTGAGTGAATGATTCACTGACACACTCATAAACCCATCTGCTGCCAACTACTGCCATAACTAAGTAATCTGCAGAAAAGGGCTTTTCACACTTAAAAAAGTTAACCCAGGGTCATTCTAAACCCCTGGTAAATGAAATCCTGGGTTTTCTTTCACGTTACACACTGCTCATACTATACCCGGGGTTGACAGTTAATCCTGGGTATTCATAAACTGCCGTTTCACACTGCACATTCCAAAACCCCAGATTAAAGTCCTTATCTGCATATTTGCGGTGTCAGTGTCACTGACTGGACAAACACAGCACGTGACCTGTTTACATAAAGGCTCTGACTATAATATCAAGTTTTTTTTCTGAGTGAACTTTGCGAACTATAAAAGGTAAGAACGGCGGTCTATTTTTCACTCCAATTGTAGCGTTTTCCATTACAGTTCTTAACCCCACCCCTAATCCTAACCCCTCCCCCACACCTACTCCTAAACCTACCAATACTAGGGGGGTAATAATCTGGCAGGGGGGCGAAATTCGGCACAACNCTAACTTACGCAGAAATTACTGTTTAAACATCGCGCAGTGTTTCTGTGACTGCCCAAAGCGTGTAAATATAAGGCAAACGATTGGTTGTCGGTTGCTAAGCATCTAGTTGTAACATTCTAACACTGCATCGTTTCACACTGTACAAGTTTGGCACCGCAGTACGGAGGTAACAATGCAAAAGCGGTGCAGCAGGGTTTCATAACCCCGGTTAAAATGCAGTGCTAACCCTGCATCTAAATTACAAGTGTGAAACGTTCCTTTACCCGGGGTTAAAAGCAGTGTTTTGAACAACGATAACCCGGGGTTATGTGCAGTGTGAAAAGCCCTAAAGAATCTGAAAAATACACAGTCCATCTTGAACATGCAAATACAGACAAACGGAGTGATACTGTACAAATAATGAAAAATCCCAGTGCTTTTGCATTGATATCATCACTCTTGGAACATTACAGTTACATCGCAGTTCTGCTGCTTAAGTCTCAGTGTAAATAAATACCTTAACAAATGATGGTCAACTGGTATTATTCTGATGAATGTGGCATTAAAACAAGGGAAGCGTCTTTGAAGTGTCCAAAATTTGCTATCTAGTGTGTATGGGTGGAGGGAATGGGTGGGATGCTAACACGAGCCAGACAGTGTGATGTAAACTCCCACAGGGGTGAAATATGGCCAGATCAACTAACTAAAAACAAAAACAAAACAAAAAACTTTAAACAGACAGTGCAAGAATAAATCTATTATCTGTCATTATGGTTAACGTATTATTCATTCAGTCACTGCATCATCATTGGGGTAAATTTAAATGTGAAATCTTACATACTTTTGTTGCTTTTACCAAACATCAATGAGATAAATTGGAGAGCAAATGAAGATTTTTGCTAAAGTGTCCAGTTTCTTAGATTTTTCTAACAACATTCTCACGTTCTCAAGAGTTTCAACAAAGATCAAAATAATGTCTCAATCAGAACATGATAATGAACATTTTCAATCTCAAATTTCGATATTGAGGAATAATATTGTTGGAATCACTTTCAGAATGATTTTTTCCAGCTTTTTGTGCAATAGAAAATTGAGAGCCAATCAGAATCCATTGACTTTAAAGAACTTGAGCATTTAAAGGGGTAGATGACAACATGCAGCACGTGTTTATAATAGTTTAATAGTATAAAGTTTGTCCATTGGTGTAGACGCCAATCTAGTTATCGCTGTAATGATCATTTTAGTTATTATTCTTGGTGTGAACAGGCATTTACTTTATTGCAACAATATCCTCCTTTTGAATCTATTTTTATTTCTCCAAAGGAATATTAGAAACATCTGAGACAAAGAACTTGCAGAAAACACAAGTGAGAACTCATTAAGAGCAATGAAGAGCAGCCATTAAGTAAAAAAAAATAAAAATCTCTGCCATTTACTACAATTGTTAAGTAAACTAGAAAAAAGCTCTACAAAATAAATAAAAGTTTATGTCCAAACAGGCTTCTGGTGTTTTCTGATGTGTTTTCTTTTGGGACCATAAGGGGATTTTGTCACTGAGTTTCGACAGATGGCATAAAAAAGGAAAGAAAGAAGAGAAAATCCATCTAAAATAAAAAGCCACAGATCTAATCCCTTCATTTATTTATTTATTTTTTCTTATTATGATGTCTAAAACAAAATCTGTCTTTCTGTTTTTGTCTCTCTCAGAGTTTCTCCTCTTCATTCTCACCTATTGATTGTCTCAGCAGCTCTATCACTTAATTCACACAAATCGCACTGATGAGCAACAAACACGCATAAACCCACCGAGAGTGTTAAAACAAACAAATAAACACACACAAACAAACAGAGGAATGCAGGACTAAGTACATAAAAAAACAGTGCAGATGAAGTCCAATGCAACCTGATCATATTACTATAGATAAAGGACATGACTGAAGGTCAGTGGGCAACAGGTGGACATTTCAAGTCTCACAATCATCATATGGAGACACTATTATTAGTGTTGCAACAGAATCTAAAACACAATTTCTGATAGCCCAGCAACTTTCCATCAGCACAACAAATGATTTGTCTCACATTGCAGGAACATGACGGCAGCTCCGTCTCACCATCCAACACTTCCATGATCCAGGGACACTGTTTATCACCACGGCAACAACACTAGATTAATATAACATGCAGTTGCACGTGACTTTACTCAGATCTCAGATGGTTCCAGCTCTATGAATGCATCACTTAAAGGGGTCATGAAATTGAAAAAATCCAAATGTCCTTGACATTTACACATAAGAGGTTACTCTAAGGGGTTTTCTGAAACACCAGGATTTGTGATGTGTTGATTTTCGTCTTTATGTCCCTTAACATGTGTATCAAGAAGGTGTGCTCTTAATAACTCATGTCTATCAATCACAAGAGTTGTTCTGCTGTGAGAGAACGTCGAAAAAGACTGGCAAACGTTATTCTGTCCCTGGATGTACTGTAGACAAATTGCACTTCCAAAACTGGGCATACTCTTCTAAAACATTAAACTATTACGAATTAGAGTTGTCAAATCGATTAATCGCGATTAATCGCATCTAACATAAAAGTTACATAATATATGTGTGTGTACATATATATATATATATACACACACACACACATATATTATGTAAACACACTTTTGTTAGATGTGATTAATCGCGATTAATCGATTTGACAGCACTATTACAAATACAACGCTTAAGTTTATTTTGATGTGCCAGAGCAATTGAATGAGAAAGTTTTCGTTTGTTCGCGTCATTTCACACCACCGGACTGTTTTCATAATTATGCTCAACATGCTGCCTGTTTTTTTTAAATATCTTGTGTTGAAATCTATTGCAGTGCCAAGTTTGTTCTCTGAGGCAACACAGGTAAGTACATTTATTTACAATCTTTAAGAGTGTTTGTAATAAACGTCAAGCCAGCATATGATGCTATCAAGAGACCAAGTGTATCGTAGTAAAGAGTGCTGCTAATAAATCAGTACAGACATGGATTAACAATGGTTTCTTGAGTTTGATATTAATAAAGTGTGAAGAAAGCTAATTTTTTTCTGTCTCGGGCTCAAACATATATGGCTGTATTACAGTGCTGGCCATCTCAAGCATCAAAACATGTTACACATGCTGTGGAGGAAGGCATGGACACATTGCGATGAAGTTCTCCAATCACTGCAGTGGGCGTTTACTTGCGTTTCTAAAGGGGGTAATGTCCCCAAAACAGAGTGTGTTTGATACAGTGAAAATGAGGTTGGAAAATAATTTTTTGGTTAAAAAAAACAAAAAACCTTTGCTAACCCCCAAAAACACCATTTAAAGATCTGAAAATGCATTTCATGACTGCTTTAAACAGTATTGGACAAATCCCAGATTTTCAATGGATGTAATTCCCAAGTACATGCACATGATGATAGACCCACCTGCTGGAGGAGCTGGGCAAACCGTGGGACACAGGAACGCCTGGAAGCTGGACGCACAGAGTTCGCTTACCGTCCCCATAGCTCAACTGTCCCTGTTTCACTTTGATTATGAATGTGCGATTGAGAAGTAAGTCCCTGTGAGCGCCGATAGACAAAACACAAGCTACTTCCCCTTTTGTCTGAAAGCAGAACTTGTTGAAATGTTGATACTTATGTAACGCTCGTCTTTATCATTAATTTTCCTTTGGGTTTTCCTGACAGATACCAAAGCAAAGACCTCTGTTTGCAGCACAGATCCACAGCGCTGCTCTCTGCTCTGATGTGTGCTGGTCTCGCAATCTCACTGACTTCTCTCCTTGTATTGTCTCTCCTCCTTCTCTCTCTCTCTCTCTCTCTTCGTACTCACCGCCACTTTGTGTTTACCATCCAGGGCTTTCTAAGCTCCCCCTGTATTTCTCTGTGTCTATGACTCTGGTTTCAATTCGAAAGTCTTTGCTGTGGTGCTGAAATAGCTTTAGTAGAGAATGATTTACATAGACATAAGCACAGGCTCATCAGCACCTCCCAGAACACCTCCCCACTCACTCCCACAAGCTCAGAGGGCAGTTTAGTCAGAGCTCAACCATCTCGGGCATCTGAGCCATGCGTGGTTTTGAAGGGCATGTATATGTTTACTCATGGAGAATCACAAGATCACCCACCCCATCTATAAATGTACGTCTGCATACACGTGTACATTGTGTTAGGTTGAGACCCTCTGAAACCCACATGCACCCAAATTGGTGCTTTTGCATCAGCTTGCATTTTACACCAGTGTTTTGTGTATGCGGTTGTGTGGTTGTTTCAACTGTAATTGCTTGTCCGTATAAACGTAAGAGCATTTTAATGCAAACATTTTCTATATTATACTCTCTTAGAAAAAAAGCTTAAACGGGGTTCTAAATAGAAGGTTCTTAACACAATTTTAAAGAATGCTTTATGCCAAAATTTTCTATAAAGGAGAAATGTCTTAAAGGGATGGTTCACTCAAAAATGAAAATTATCCCATGATTTACTCACCCTCAAGCCATCCTAGGTGTATATGACTATCTGCTTTCAGACGAACACAATCAGAGATATTTTAAAAAAAAAAAATCCTTAGTCCTCCAAGGTTTATAATGGTAGTGAAAGCCTTTTGGAGTGAAGTGATGGGTTTTTGTAAGAAAAATATACATATTTAAAACTTTATTTACTATAATAACTAGCTTCCGCCAGACAGCCGTACGCATCAATTTGCGGCAGAAGAATAACCCCTGACCAAGTGCAGAGGATAGAGCAAAACAAAACACCGGTCACGAATTAGAAGTCTAAAACGAGAAATTTTAAAGAGAAATGTCGGAGGATTTCGATATAAGAGAAGAGGAGCTTCAGTTTGTTGCACAGCCCTATTTGTTCGAACAGCGAAAGGCGTCTAAGCTTACGCTACTCCTGCATTCATTGCGTCAGGGGTTACTCATTTGGCGCAAGTCGACTTGCGAGGTATGCACATGGTCGTCTGGCGGAAGCTAGTTGTTTTGTTTATAAAGTTTTAAATATGGGTATTTTTCTTACAAAAACCCATCGCTTTGCTTCAGAAGGCCTTTATTAACTCCCTGGAGCCGTATGGATTATATTTCTGATGGATGGATGCATTTTTAGGGGTTTCAAAACACATCCCCCGTTCACTACCATTATTAAGCTTGAAAGTTTGTTTAGATATATCTATTTTTTATATATATATATATTCAATTTTGGGTGAACTATCCCATTAAATTAATGTATAACACTTTCATGTTTAACTGTTACAGTATTTGAATTTTGTTTTGTCATAAAGTAAGTTTACAAACTGTTTAAAATAAATGAACAAAATAAATAAATTAAACCTAAATCCATAAATTGACCCCATGATGAGAACCCCTAAAAGGTTCTATACACAGTATGAAGTGCCTGACAGAACTCTTTAAGGTTCTATATAGAACCTTTTCTTCTAAGTATGTTTATGACAAATGTGGTTGCAATTGCGATGTTCCTAAAAAGCATGCATGAATTACAAGAAATGTTTTTGTGCAATACTTTTGAATCATAAGACTGATGTATATCGCTGACTTGTTACTGGTCATGTGCCATGAAACAGGAACACAACATTACCCTCAAATAACAATCTCAGCTTTAAAAAAAAAAAAAAAAAAAGGGTTAGAAAAAGAAAGAAAGAAAGAAAATTGTAGGCACAACATTTCCCCACAACATATGTATTAAACCATAGGCTTTGACAATGTTTTGCACCTGTAAAACCATCTGGGAACATCCCTAAAAGTGATCTCAGAGGAGAGACAATTGGGAGATCCTGTTGGAAAGTCCACCCAGATCTTTCCAGCTCACTTTCCTCCTTTTATCTTATAACACCCTTCCTCTCCTTCCATTCCACCCATGTATTTATCACACCATTCCAATCAGACCCATCCACAATACAAAAGAATCAGTTTACTACATTTATTTTTAAAATGTACTTATACTTACTACACTATTTGTACTCTTTCTGAGTTGTTTATCTCCCTGAGATGCATTTCTGAAGGCGTTAGATGGTGGTTAGATATTGGTGGTTTTACTTTTCACCAACTGAGTGAGATTAAAGACTTTTATCATGCTCAGAATATAGTTAACATGCAAATTATTAACATGCAAAACATTGGCCATTAAATGATTAATTTGACATTTAGCTGAAGCTATTATTCACAGTGATTCATAGCACACTTATTACAGATACAGTGCCTTTAGAACGATTCAGGATAACGTGTCTTTCTCAAGGACAATGGAGGTCATTCATAAACCTACAACTGTTCGGTCACCAGACTAAATTGTAAACCAGGCTACACCACTAATAAGGAAATGTGCAGGTTTTGGTGTCCTTCTGTCTCTTTTCATCTAAAAAATGATATAGTTATGGAATCCTTGATGAATAAAAGAAAAAAGAAAAGCACAGCTGAGCCAATCAACATCATATTATCATCACAATCTCACCAACAAACAAGACTGTTCACACTCTTATTTGCAGTGAATCAGGACTTTAGAGAAATAAAAGATTTTTCCTTTCTCTTTTTTCAGCCTTTTCTAAATGAATGCTTGAGATTAGGCGGGCACCCCGCAGCTAGGTGAAAGAAAAGAACAGAGGAAAATTACATGCGAGTTGCATTTGAAAGGTTAGTCAGCAGGACTTTTAAAAACACAGCTTTTCCCTGGTGAGTCGAGTGCCCAAACATCAAGACCTAAGACATTTCACATTTCTTAGCAACAGGTATTTATACGTTGCTGTCACTTTAAGACCTCATTAATGGATCCAATATAATGACACACATTCGATTTCTTTCTCAACTGTTTACATTCACGTACAAGACATTACTGACCATGTTTACGACAATACCTTCCGAGACGGGTATTTGTGTGTATATGTTTAAGATCGATTGAATGTGTAAATTGTCCAGAAAAAACATATTATGTTAGGATAGTTATGATAGTTAAACTTAGCAATTAATCTGTGAATCACATGCATGCCGAAAAGTGGGGCCTGCGCTCCAAGCTTGTCCCTGCTAACAAGATGCATCCGTGCTAAAAACCAAACAACAAAAGATCCTTTGCATTAACACCCTCAAAACTGACCCTGAAGAAAATCGAGGTTGTTTATGAACATACCAGCATGAAAATTACAAATAGAGTGAAATCAATCTAGATAGTGTCACAATTTAATCGAGTTTAGGCATTAGAAAACAAACTAACACACTATCAACTGAAAACTGTTTTTACCTTTGTCTCATGTGTAGTCAAAAATACCATGATGTCAGAAAAACAGTAGGAGGTAGGTGTGAGCTCAGGATTTTGACACGAATTCTATGTGTCTGCACAGCTGAAATGCTAGAGGCCCAATAAACGCCTGCCCAGCATCAGCAGAGTCTGGTAAGTGTTGTTGTCGTTCATTCGGTCTCTCGGTTTCAAAGGCGCACCGAACTGTGAAACTGAAAGGTTGGATTCTGAGGAGAACCATGATGGTCAGAAGCTTGGGTTTCCCATCAAAAATTCATTCCAAGAACATTTTCTGCTTCATCATTCTGAAACTAACACTTTTTTGGCAATATGTTCCAGTCATACGTGCCCCAAATACGTCCAGTAGCTCTGTTAATTAACTGAGACTACAGATGAACAAGATTTGAAAATGGAGATGAGGCTAAACTATGAAAAAAAGAACAAAAGAAAAAGAGTGTGTGCAAAGGAAATCACATACTCATACATTAAAAAAATATACAGATATGAAATATTATATTCTTATACTATACATATATATATATATATGTATATATATATATATATATAGCATATTGTACATAATATATATATATATATAAAACACACATGTATGTGTTTAATATGCACATATAATATTAAAAAATTTTTTTATGATGAATAGAAAGTTCAAAAGAACAGCATTTATCTGAAATAGAAAGCTTTTGTAACATTATCACTACCGTTTCAAAAGTTTGGGTTCTTTTGAACTTTGTATTCATCAAATAATTCTTAAAATTCTGTTTTCAGCATTGATAATAATAATAATGTTTCTTGAGCAGCAAATCAGCATATTAAAATAGTTTCTGAAGGATCATGTGACACTGAAGACTGGAGTAATGATGCTGAAAATTCAGCTTTGCCAACACAGAAATAAATTCTAATATATTCAAATAGAAAACAGTTATTTTAAATTGTAAAAATATTTCACAATATTACTGTTTTTGCTGTATTTTGGTGAGCAGAAGAGACTTCTTTTAAAAACATAAAAAAAATCGTACAGTTCAAAAACTTTTGACCGGTAGTGTGTATATATTAAAAATATAATATTATACATGCATATTTATTTATTTACTTGCAACAAACCTGAATGGTTTGTAACGGTTTAAATATGCAGCAAAAAAACTGACACTGGTACCAATTGAATGGAATTTGAATGAATTGCAAAACATTTTGAGATAACATTTAAATACAAGTTTTACACCCCACCTACTCCGCAAACAAGCAACAAGACAAAACAACACAATTATAATCAGTGAGGCTGTCTACACTGCATTATAATGGACACGCTCACATGCAGTTTAGACAGATTCATTCATTATAATGGCTGCTGGTGTCATGATGCTCATTTAAAGTACAGAAACAAGCACAAATGATTTGTCCAACAAATCCAGACTGTTGTGATAAGCCAGACTTTGAGTATCCCTGCATTATGGTCATTTCTATTCCCTGGTGGATACATTGTACATTAGTGGACAGGTGAAATTACTGATAATATTTATCAAGCAAAACAAAACAATGAAAGTGTACACACAATAAAAGTATGGTTTAAAGGAAGATAAGTGTAGAAGAGCTATTTGGCAGTAATGAAAGGCCATTTCCAAGCCAACCAGCATCATATGCCAGCAGTAAAAGCTTTAATTTAACATCTGTGATATCTGTGGGTTCATCTTCCATATAGGGATGAACCAGTTTAAAAAATAAATAAGGACACACACACACACACACACACACACATACATGCAATTTTATGTAACAACTCTTAAAGGAGCAGTTCCCAAATAATTAACATTCTGTCATCATTTACTCACCCTCATGTTCTTCCAAACCTGCATTAATTTCTTTCTTCCAAAAACCACAAAAAGTTATATGCTGATTCAATGAAAATGTTGACATCTTGATGACTGTGACTGATTTGGTTTTTAGTTCAGAAACCTCCAGTCTCCATTTACTGTACAGTAATTACATAAAAAGTGATCGGTCCATTATTCATAATTCATCAATATATGTTCTGTAGAAGGAAGAAAGTCACAGGGATTTGAAATGACATGAAGGTGAGTAAATGATGACATTGAGATCTTCTGGTTGAACTAAACTTTACTAAACTTTTAATGTACTAACAAATTTGAAATCTACTTCCTGAATTCCAAACTGAACTGAATAAACACTTGAGGCTCTATTGAGAAAGAATAAACATCAGACTCCTCCACCATTAAAGGAGTATTACAGTACTTAAGGAACAACTACATTAAAATACTGTGACTAATAGTTCATATAAATCGGTTATCTTTATGGGATGATCTATTCCAGTAGTTGATCGTGGCAGATTGTATCTAACCCTTTCAAAAACAGGACAACTGAGAGGTGGTCATGGCTGACCTAACACTCATATCTCGATTCCCAGTCGTCCCGTGCAGGAAAACTGCTGTTTCATCTCAGTTGATCCTAAAACAGATCAGTCTTTTGAAGATTTCTCCTTCTCTGGAGCTTAAGATTAATGAGAGCGTGCTAGAGACTTTAGAAGGGAGAAAAACAGCAGTGTTTTTTTGGACCAAATCAAAGGGTGCATAAAGGAAGGGTAAATGATGGAAACCAAAAGATGAGCTTAATTCCAAGTAAAAAATGTTACAAGAACACTGCAGTATAACTTAACTTCTGCAATATTTATGGTATTTATCTACTAAAATTGAATTAAATCACACTGTAGGCGTTTATTCAACTAAGGGCAACTCTATGACTTTTTATGCCCCAGGGCTTGATTTTTATTAAGACAGATTTAAAATTTTTATATAAACACCATATTATATAAGTTTTACTTTTCAAACGGCCTTTATGTTTCTAATAATTTTACCCTTGTCCCTGACCCAAACTTTCCATCTTAATGTGCTAAAATCCATCAAAATATACACTACACTGTGAAAAAACCCTCAACTCATTATATTTTAGTTTTACTTACTCCCAGAGATTTACTTTTTTAAGTATAACTTCAGAGATATAAATTTTTTTTTTTTTTTGACCATTTAAATACATTGGACAAAACAATTGTAAAAACAGAGTAAGTTATGCTTAGTTNGCAAAAACACGCCTTTTACTATATTACTATATTGCTGGCTAAAAAAATTAATCCAAAATTGGTTGAAAAAAATGGCTGGGTGAAAACAACCCAATCCCTGGTTTTGTCCATATTTAACCCAGCAGTTTTTAGAGTGAAGGACACATTAAATTGATCAAAAGTGACAGTAATGACTTTTACATTGTTAAAAAACATTTCTATTTCAAATAAATGATTTAATCATGGTTTCCACACAAAAAAAATAAAATTAAGCAACACAATGGTTTTTAACATTAATAAGACAAGTTTTTTGAGTGCTATATCTGATTTCTGAAGGATCATGTGACACTGAAGACTGGAGAAATGAATGATGCTGAAAATTTAGCTTTGTCATGACAGGAATAAATTACAGTTTAAATAAAATATATTAAAATAGAAAACTATTATTTTAAATTGTAGTAATAATTAACAATATTACTGTTTCGCTGTAATTTTGATCAAATAAATGCAGCCTCACTGACCATAAGAGACATTAAACATGAAAAAAAATCATACCAACCCCAAACTTGGTAGTGTATTTATAAACATATCTACATTTTTTAAACTATGATTATCTATAAGGATTAAATACAAATGTTTCCCCTTTCTGGAGAACAAAAAAAAGAGTATTTTTTTAAGTCATTGTGTAAACAAAAACAATAATAGGAATTTTTCTAAATATCTTCTTTCATATTCTGCAGAAGAAAACAGACACACAGGCTTGGAACGACATGAAGGTGAGTAAAAGATGACTGAATTTTCATTTTTGGTGGAACTATCACTTTAAAGGCTAGTGAAGCATTTCGTCTGAGGACACATGCAACATCGTGGAACATCTGTTTACTTCTCACTTCCTCATTGAAACAGCAACCTCATCTATTCTCTCAGCAGGAAATGATAACAGACAGAGGGTACACAAAAAGAAGAGATGACAATGGCATTCCTAAACCTATAGTGTAAAATATACACCATCTCTTATTCCACAAAATGCATGCAGATTTTCTATATACTGTATCATGACACAAAATCCATGTTTTGGTGATGAGTGAGACTCAATCTTAAACCTACAGAATGGGAGGTGGGTAAGCCGGCAGGCAGGGGCTGTGGTTTAATGGCTAGAATCCCAGATGACACTGAATGGAACTGCCTACGTACCAGAAGCACAAGCTACTGCAGCCTCAGTCTCACTAGGAGAGTGACGCTTAAGCATGAGAGGTGCTTAGGACTTAAAAGCACACTCTGTGACCAACAAACCCCTACAAACCTCAAGCATCATGACAGAGCGGTCACTATGCCAACCAGGAACAAACTCAGCATATATAGGCATTATATCTCTTCGTCTCTCTATTTTCCTTGCTTTTAATCCGAACATGCATCCATGCATCAATCCACCATAGCTGCGTTTCTCAAAAGCATCATGAGCTAAGTTGATCGTAGAGACCATTTAAATATTTTTAAAATACTTTATTTTTGTGTGTGTGTGTGTGTGTGTGTGTGTGTGTGTGAAACTTTGGTATGACCATCTTGGCCAGGACTCCTTGGAAGAAGAGATTTCTATTTCTTTCACTGTTTATGCATTCAGATGTTTCCATTGTCTTTCTGTTATATGACCTTTCACCCCTTTAAAAGCAATTTTAAAAAGTGGCATGACCACGTTTATATCATCTAATGACATGCTTGAATTTTGTGATCTTTTGTCTGTGTATATTTATGAGCTGGATATTTTGTGGAATTAGATGCCATCTACTGGCCATTTTGTGTTAGTGCACAATTTGTGACTCCAAACTTAAACTCCATCACTTCATCTACATTAAGAAATCTGACATCAGTCGGTTTTGTATTCTTTTCATATTAAATTTTTTTTTTTTTTTATTTAATATATAATTACACTGACATGGATGTATAAGTTGGGAACTAATTTAGTTTTTTAATGTAAGCCTGCTCAAGTGGTAGACAGAAAAGTAGGACACTTGTAGTGTTAACTTTAGATGAAGATAAAATTGGATTTTGTAAGTGCGGTCATCACAGTAAACATTCTTCTTGATTTACAGCTAACAAGTCAACCCCAAAATGCACAGACAGCAGAAAGTTTGGCAGGGAGAATACATCAAAAACAAACCTCCCTGCTGTATCTAACTGGAGGAGGAGGATGCCTGGGAGGAGTTAACATCATTGAGTGACAGCTGAAAGAGGTAAAGTGAGGACACACTCAGAGGCTTCCTGTGGAGCTTTGCTCTTTCCTGGATGTGACACTTTGCCACGTCTGCAGCTGTAACCGTGGTAATGAGAGACATATCCCAGTCCCACATACCTGTCCACATTCACAGGCTTGGTCAGTGGATAAAATTATCATTTTAGATTAAGCTAACCTTGCACTTGGTGTTTCTTCACTGTAAAACTAGGATTGAATAGCTAATTAACTGATGCACAACTGAAAAGACTAAATCTGTGCATGATGAAACCTCCTCCTCTGGAGTTATGATCCCTCTGCCTGAACATGCAGCCAGTCTGAAATATACTCCAGACATTCCTTTTCATTCAAGAAGATTAATATGATTCAACACTGTTATCAGTAATCAGATATCAAGACTGATAAACTAAAGACAGTGAGAGAATGGGAAAAAAATAAAGAAGGAAAAATCAAGAGAGGTTGAGTTTCAGAACAGACTTTTCAGAACAGAATTATAGAACTTTTTAAGGAGGACCTGTTATGCCCTTTTACAAAGTCTTGATTTTCTTTTGGGGGTCTACTACAATAGGTTTTTATGTTTAAATGTTAAAAAACAACATTATTTTTCACATATTTTACATTGTTGCAGCACCTCTCTTCCCAGTCTGTCAGTAACGCTCTGGGGTTGTTAGCCAACTATGGTCACAAGTTCCGTCGTGGTTCAGCATAGTTCAACGAGTCGCTGTTTCCCGAAACCAACTTTCCAACAAACATTCGCAAACAGCATTGCAAAGTTGTGTGGTTGGAACGACAGCCTGTGGTTAGATGCACAGTTTCTTGTTTGACTTAATAAATCCTTATCTTGAGTGAAATAAGCAAGCTGACATTCAGTACAATCTATATCTTTTATCTTTTTTCGAACATATACAAATGTCATATACGTCATTTAGTTTGTCAAGAGATTTAAAGCACCATTTTTGAAGATTGTGCATGTGCGTACGTGCTCTCTGTACGGAAGAATGAGCCTATGATTGAATCTAGAAATAAAGCAAAATACCTGAGAAAATGAGAATTACTCCTCAGTTGCCATGTTCATATTTTATAGCAGTTATTACTCGACCACCTGCTGGACATCATTAACCAACGTGGTTGAACGACAAATTTGCAACAATACATTTTCGCGAAACAGTCATGACTAGCTAGTTGATTTCTTCAATGATGTATCGTACTATGGTAGTTAAAGGTCCAGTGTGTAATATTTAGGAGGATCTATTGACAGAAATGCAATATAATATACATAACTATGTTTTCAGTGGTGTATAAAGACCTTACATAATGAACCATTATGTTTTTATTACCTTAGAATGAGCCAATTTTATCTACATACACCGCGGGTCCCCTTACATCGAATTCGCCATTTTGCGCAACCATGTTTCTACAGAAGCCCTAAACGGACAAACTGCTCTAGAGAGCATCGTCTGAGACGATGACATCTTTGTCCTGTGTCGGCCACCGTAGCTTCCCTATGTGCTTCGAAAGGGAGGGGTGAGCGGTGTCCTAAGCTGTTGGTTGCAATTCGCAACCTCACCGCTAGATGCCGCTAAAATTTACACACTGCACTTTTAAGGAGATGGTCCTCACTCCAGGGGGTGGGGTTGGATCTAGATCCAACTGGGAGCACTTTACATATCCCTTAACCTACCCGTCTCCGCCTCCTGGATCTAAACCTTCCCATCTCCACCCCCTGGATCTGGATCCGGATCCAACTCCTCCCACTTCACATATCCCTTAACCTACCCGTCTCGGCATCCTGGATCTAAACCTACCCATCTCCACCCCCTGGATCTGGATCCAACTCCTCCCACTTTACATATCCCTTAACCTACCCGTTTCCGCCCCCTGGATCTAAACCTACCCATCTCCACCCCCTGGATCTAGATCCAACTCCTCCCACTTTACATATCCCTTAACCTACCCGTCTCCGCCCCCTGGATCTAAACCTACCGATCTCCACCCCCTGGATCTGGATCCAACTCCTCCCACTTTACATATCCCTTAACCTACCCGTTTCCGCCCCCTGGATCTAAACCTACCCATCTCCACCCCCTGGATCTGGATCCAACTCCTCCCACTTTACATATCCCTTAACCTACAACCTACCCGTCTCCGCCCCCTGGATCTGAACCTACCCATCTCCAACCCTGGATCTGGATACAACTCCTCCCACTTTACATATCCCTTAACCTACCTGTCTCCGCCCCCTTGGATCTCGTGTGTTTTGCAGTGAGGGGCTACTGCCTTTAAGCAGCGAGATACGTCATTGTAGGGGAAACCCACCCGTTTAGTTGCTGTCTCTATGAAGCCCCTCCTTCCAAAAAGTACAATGTGCTCTGATTGGTCAGCTGGACCAGTGTGCTGTGATTGAGCGTGTTTCTGAAATGTCACACCCCTTACCATAACCGCGAGTTTCAACACACTACTAACACAACTCAAGTAGGTTTCGCCCCTTTTTTGTGTATGCTTTGGGCGGGATTTATTTAAATGAGATATATTTTGATGTGTACGTTTCTGGAAGAAAATTCAAGACTATAATCGAGGCGTTTCAGGGAGTTCAGACACAGTGCTTGCTGATATAGAGAATAACTCCCTTTAGAGTGGACTTTGTGTTTTGTAACTTTGCGGACCTTTTTCATTCTCAAACAATGACATTACACACTAAAGAAAGTTGAAAAAGTAAAACAGCATCAAGGTCAAGGGTGATCATGGCGTCAAGGGTGTAGAATAGCCTACCACCATCAACAACACGTACCTCTACCATCAGCATGTTCAAACGCATCTCATTTGTTTTCTCTGGCTGCCGGTGTAATGAGTTCTCTATTTGTTAGGTTTTAGTATTTTGCATCCAAATTGGTCTGTGTTTATCTGATTGTAAAGGTATAGTTCACCCAAAAATGACAATTCTGTCATCATTTACTTTTATGACCATCCAAACCTGTGTGACTTTCTTTATTCTGTAAAACAGAAGAGAAGATATACTGAAAAATATCTAAACAATGAATATTTTTGGAACCCACCCAAAAACAGTTCTTCAAAATATCTTGTGATATATCTTTAATGAGAGTGTGTAAATGATGACAGAATTTTCATTCAACAAATATTTTACAATTTATCAGACTGTGGTAGATATATCAGTCTATCACTATTTTATGGTCTGACTGATCTGAAAAGTGAAATTTGACTGACACTCATAATTATTCACACAGCGTCTACCAACAAGACCACAAAACACTCAAATCATAAAGAGGTGCAACAACAATAAGTTCATATAGTGACTAACGGACTAACGGACAAATGAGTTGTCATTTCTAATATGACTCAAGTTATTATGGAAATGACAAAGTACAGCCCTAAGAGTGTGAATTTAAGGTGGGTGTGGTGCATTTAGTTCCTGCTGCTCATGAAATCATTTCATCATCTTCAACAAGACTTTAAAATTTAGGAACGGTTTGGTAAAAACTTCTAGAGCTTATTTGTTTTCACTGCTTTTAAACAGGTGTCACTTTTATACAGGTTTCAACCTTGTACAAAAACAGACATTTAACCACTCTCCACAAGCTCTGTGGTGTCTGTTGTTTTCACTCAGGATATCCTGTAACATCATTTCTGCTACTCTGACATTCTACGAAAAAAAAAAAAAAGCAATGAAAAAGACAAAAATATGACAATGTAGGCACAATATAGAAACATACACCATGTCAGAAAACACACTTTGAAGAATTTTGTGTTTTAAAAAGTTACATTAAACACCAAAACACAAAGTCAAACCACATCTTCTTGATATATAAACAGCATATAAGCAAATGAGATCAATTTGGGTCATCCTCACATAACAACACAACATATCTGAATATATGATGTCCAAGACTAAATGTGACTCTTTCAAAGCACACACACAAACCTTTGGCTAACTTTAGCTTTAAAAAGATACATATGGACAGAAATAGGTGCACACAAACCAAATATTTGGGTCAACAACTTGTCAATGTCATGTCAACATGCACGGAGACCTACTAGCAAACATTGTTTTAATGTCACTGCCAGCATGCAAGTGTTTGCTTTATTATTTAGCATCGACCTGTCAGTTTGGTCTCATTTGGATTCAAAATTCTATTAATCTGATATTGTTTTTCACCATAATGCACTTTGACACGCCGGTGTCAAAGTTAAAACGCTATTCAGTCATATGAAACTTTAATGGCATAAAACTTACCATAATCGTCCGCCTCCATCCCGCAGCGGTGTTTCACACAGCTCTAGTCTTCCTCCACTAAACACACTCAACATCACTTGTCAGTTGCGCTGTTCTTTTCTCTTCCAGGTTACTTCAGTTCCACTCACGGTGAACTGTACACACACATAGGTCGTGTCTGAAAACCTAGCGAGTCACATACATAGACAGCATTTCTTGGCATCATGAGCGCGCTAAAATGCCCCAAAAGGCTGCCTATGTAGGACGCTCACTAGGTTTTTAGTACACAGCCAGTCTCTTTATTGTTGTGAAAGAACAAATCTGTCTCCGTAATATTCGTTCCATTCAAATGTTATCATTAATTGTAACATTATGGTATTATTATTTTATTTTATAGTCAGTTTTTGATTTTTTATCTAGTCTGTCCTCTGCGCTTTCTTCTCTCTTTTTCCGCCATTTTTATCCCGTCCAGCAGGAGTCTCCCCAAGCTCTTGAGAGATTTTTAGACTTAAGACTTAAGACTTTTAAATAATAACACAAAACAATCCATGCATTTGGAACTTGAATGCTAAAAATTATGCTATTTGTCACACACCAGATGCCATAAATACAATAAGATTTTTTTCTGTCATTTTTAAATGTAAAATTATGTTGGTGTAGTTTAAAAAAAATAAAAAAAATAAAACATCCATGCATTTGGAACTTGAATTCTAAAAATTATGCTATTGTCACCCACCAGATGCCATAAATACAATAAGATTTTTTTCTGTCATTTTCAAATTATGTTGGTGTAGTTTTAAAACATGTAATTTCTCCTACGCATTATTTTTTTAAGCATATAATTTTACTTCCCAGATGGTATTTACCTGTTGCACATTAAATATTGCCTATTTTCAGGATGATACATCTAATTACAGGATTTAGTCTTAATATAAATTAAATAGTGGGCGCACATAATAAGTGAATAAATGTTCTGCTCTTCTGCTTTTATTCTCATCTCCTGTATGTCTGCAGACTCACTCTCTATTCACTATTGGTAATTGTTTAATGATTGACAGAAGCAGTAATTGTTATTCCAAACTGCAAACGCACAGAGCCAGACAATAACCTCGCTATGTTCCTATAAGAAAAGCTCTCTTGGAAAAATGTAGTCGTATGTTGGGAAAAGCAGACTGTAAACTTGAAATCATTATGTATATATTCCAGATAGATTTGCAGATTAGTTTGCCACTGTTTACAAATTGGCCAACGCAAGAAAGCTTGGTGTTTCATTGTATAGCTCTGTCTGGGTAATTTGCAAGGGATAAAAAAAAAAAAAATTCACAAAAACACTCCTTCTGGGCACCACATACACATTTTTGACATAGTTTCCTTGTTAAGTATTACCACAGACACTAAATTGCTTTTGTCTGTGCCGCACACCATCAAACACGCAACAGCAGACCAAGTCACGAGGTTTCTTTCCTTCACAAAGGCACATAATCAATACCAAGCTTTCTGCTGGAACTCAATCAAAACTAGTACTGCAGAGGTGACTAATCTCAGCCCCTGAAGTTGACGATGTATGTCTTGTGATTGGGCCTTAAGGTAAACTAAGCTCTTTATTAAGAAAAGATTTTTAAAAAGGCAAAACTGAAATAAAAACAAGGTCCTGTGACATTTGAATCCACAGGGGCTACGCAGCCACAGCCAGAGTGGTGATGTCATCTAAAAGATGGAGTCATTGCCAACAAACTTACCATGAGATTTTCCAACCATTGCATTAATTTATTTATTTTACTTCATTCTCTCTCAGAGCAGCACATTGTGGATTTTTGCTTTTCCCTCTAGTCAGAGTGGAAACAATGAGAGTGTGCCAGCAGCATACACAGCGTCATGGCAGATGCAGGAGCAAAGAGAGTCTTTTACTGCTGTTTTGAGTGGGAAGAGAAACAATAAAGAGACTTCAGTAGGTTTATGACTACAAAAGCAAATTCCTTATAGATGTGATAGCAGCTAAAGTTCCCTATTCAGCATCTCTGGTGTGCTTTTGTGTATTAATATGAGGAAATTCGTTTTTTTTTTACTGTAGGATTATGGTTCACAAGATGTTTTAACAAAAGAGCATGGATAAAAAAAGAAAAGCAGAAAGGAAAAGGAAGTTTTATTCTACTTTATATATTGTATTCTGTTATACTCACAGAAACACTACAGTAGCCTACCGCATATTTTCACGGTGCTTCATGATTCTTTCAAGCTTCCAAAAGGATAAAAAACCATCATAAATCATAAAAGTGGCCAATGTGGCTCTATATTCCAAGTCTTGAATTCATATGATAGATTTGTGTGAGAAGACTGTAATTTAAATAATTGGTTAGCACTACCGATTCATGAGTGAATCATTTAGACAGGATTTGTGAACCGAATCAACGATTCATTGAAAAAGGTTTTACTCTATTTGTTAATGAAGCACTATACTTCTCTGGTAAACATACCAAGAAGAATGTCAAGATTAGCCTATTTGTGAATAGACTGTTCAGGAATCTCTTTCTTACACAAAATTATCACATGGCTTCAAAATATTTGGGAAAGAATCATTCGTTTTAATGTTATGGTTATGATGTCAGTTTGTCACTGCGTGACAGCTATAAGGAAACGTCCTCACCTTAACGTTCTGGCATGGTTCTCTTAAAGTTATAAACAGACATTCTTGCGTTTACAGTAGGCTATGTAATGATAACAGCATGTAACAGTAGTAGCAATAAAGGGTTAGTTCACCCAAAATTTTAATTTCTGTCATTTATTACTCACCCTCATGTCGTTCCACACCCGTAAGACCTTCTTCGTTCATCTTCAGAACACAAATTAAGATATTTTTGATAAAATCCGACAAAATTCTTTTGTTTTGAATCAGTGGTTCGGAGCATGTAACAAACTGCCAAAGTCACATGATTTCAGTAAACGAAGCTTCGTTACGTCATAAGTGTTTCTAAATGTTTAGAACTTTCAATGGTTCACGCGACTTTGGCAGTTTGATACGGGCTCCGAACCACTGATTCGAAACAAAAGATTCGTAAAGCTTCGAATCTTCATGAAGCAGTGTTTTGAAATCGCCCATCACTAGATATTGTTGAATAAAGTCGTTATTTTGTTTTTTTTGCTGCACAAAAAGTATTCTCGTCGCTTCATAACATTAAGATTCAACCACTGTTGTCACATGCACTGTTTTAAATATGTCTTTAGTAGCTTTCTGGGCATTTTAAAGTGTAAATTAACTTGATGTCAATGGAGGCCTCGCTGAGCCATTGGATTTTATGAAAAATAACTTAATCTGTGTTCAGAAGATGAGCGAAGGTCTTACGGGTTTGGAACGACATGAGGGTGAGTAATTAATGACAGAAATTTCATTTTTGGGTGAACTAACCCTTTAACAGAATGTCTGTTCAAAGTTATCTGGACTTTAATGATCTTATTAGAATGAAACATTGAAACATGACGCACATGTGAAACATAAAGAATGAATGAAACATTAGCACAAAAACATTATTTATACATCGTTAATGGAAGGTTTTTTTTTCCCTGAAACGTTTTAGTTAGATGCTCATCTAACATTTAGCTACTAACATGTTACTACTTGTTTTAGAATGTTCAAAGAACATTCAAAAGTAACATTCCCATAATGTTGGCAAAAATGATGAAATGGAATGTTTCCTTAACGTTCGCATAACCAATAAAAACACGTTTAAAAAACTAGACGTTAAAAACATCAGCAAAACGTTCTTAGAACATATTTTTGTAGCTGGGTATATCAGCGGTATAATACATAAACACAAACATGTGTCTTTAATATGTAAAGAAAGAATTGAAAGCAGCATATATATATATTCTAAAAAAGACTGTCGTGCTATAAATTACTTTAATCTATATTTTGTTTAATACTTAAATGTGTTTATTTGTACAAAACTCCGTCCTGACAGAAAGAGTGAAAGAAATCTTTTGAAGACCTTCGTGAAGCGCCCACCTCTGGTTGAATCTGGTTTCGAAGGGAGGAGTCCACGCGCAGTATTAAGGCATGAACCTGGTCTCTCCGTGAGAACACACCCATAGAAGGCAGTGGAAAAGAAAGAAGCCTGGAAAGACCATTAGATAGAGCAGCAGTGTACTTCCTTTATTACCAACGAGCCCGTTCGTCTCTGAGGAATTTAACAGCAATAGTCATACTAATTCTCAGCGTGTGGCATCTTGAACGGCGGTGGACATTGTACTTTTCAGCGGTGTGAGGGACTGGATCATTGTTGTCATTGCAGAAGATCGTCTACCTGCCTCTAAATCTGCTGTCAGATATTAAAGTGAAGCAAAAATGAAGAGCTGTATTGGCACACTTGTGGTGCTGGTACTGTTTCGGGTGGGAGAGATCGCAGAAGCGTGCAGTTGTTCCCCCGTCCATCCTCAACAGGCGTTCTGCAATGCTGATGTTGGTAAGTGCGTGTCAACAATCTAAACGATGCTACGTCACAATGCAAAATTGTTACTATAGCGAGTTTAAGTTAAGGCGTCTTTACACTGCAAAGGTTGCACGTATATTGTTTAATGCTGCATAAATGCAAAGTAATTATGAAGATAGAAACCTGAAACTATCCATGGTTAATGAAATATATCCTCTGTCATGACAACAACAAAGTTCAAGGCTGCTCTGATGCTGCTTTGTAGATGAATGCAGCATCACAACCACAGGGGCTGAGGTGGATCAGAGCTAGATTACACCTTTACACAAAAAAATGATCTATATAAGCAGTGCTAAAACATGCCCTTAGTATCAGAGTGAGCTCTGATGCCACTTCTGCAGCTTCAGAGCAGCCTTAAAATTTGCAGTATATTATTTTGAATTATATTAAATGTTTATTTTTAATTATTTTTATTTATAATTAATTTTTATTCATATATATATA
>RJVU01067793.1:7987116-8005998 GCA_003731715.1 Anabarilius grahami | reverse complement strand
ATATTTACATTCACTTTCATAACCTCGTAACTTTTCTGCAATTGTAATTCCTGTGTAAATGCAGTTATGCTGTCTCTGTGCAGCATTAAACAGCCTGTGTAACTGAACTACACTGAATATGCACATTCAGTGGCATCTAGACCTTTTCAAGTCCACCTCTGTGAGGTTTTGGGTTGTGAAAAAAAAGAAAAAGGAAAAAAAAGATCCTTTTATTGGCTGTACTGTGTTTTTCAGTGTTTTTAGGCCCTATTGGAATTGCTCCGTTTATTATTATTATTTCATCCTATGCTTCTGTTCTATTATTTAGTGCCCAGGATAACAGTAGATAAAGTGTTCTGTCGGTTGGTCTGTTATCTTCAGCACACATACAGTCCTGCAGCTTGAGCTGAATGACGTTTTGAGGCCTGTTTATATCTATTTATATCTGGCTTCTCTAATTCATTCCTCAGAAACAACTCATTATGTCTAGGTTTCACAGAAAGCTTACAGCTGCCCTGAATACACAGAGCCAAAACATTTAGGATACAAATTGAGATTCTGCCAAAGTATTTGTTAAAAAAAAACAAAATGCCTGTTGCATGGGAAAATGATGGTGAGATGTTGTTTTGCAGAACAACAAATGTGGCTGTGACAGTATTGTCTGCTGGTAAAAGACTGAAACCCAAACAGCATGATACATTCACACTATTCTTATTGACCAGTAGATTCACACTGATTCACTGTCTAGCTGCAAGCCTCAAGATAGTGTGACTAGACTATATATAGGCTATTTGTTTTTTTCTTTGAAAAAATGTTAAGAAATATTTTAAAACAAGACATTTACATTTTCATTCGTGATGATAACAATGGAAAACTTCACAACTATCATGTAACTCTATTTGAAATTGATAACTACTTTATTTTCAGCCCGTTCTGATATTTCCAACCACATCCATGTCAGTAAGCTAGATAGCTAATCATATTTAAATCAGCTGAACGATGTTAAGTACATCACATTAAGCCAAAAGTTTACAATTGGAAGTCATATATCAATTAACTTAATGCACGATAGCACTCTTAAAGGGTTAGTTCACACAAAAATGAAAATTCTGTCATTAATTACTCACCCTCATGTCGTTCCACACCCGTAAGACCTTCGTTCATATTCGGAACACAAATTAAGATATTTTTGATAAAATCTGATGGCTCAGTGAGGCCTCCATTGACAGCAAGATAATTAACACTTTCAGATGCCCAGAAAGCTATTAAAGTATCAAACTGCCAAAATCATGTGATTTCAGTAAACAAGGCTTCATTATGTCATAAGTGTTTCGAAATTTCAATGGTTCACGTGACTTTGGCAGTTTGATACGCGCTCCGAACCACTGATTCGAAACAAAAGATTCGTAAAGCTTTGAATCTTCATGAAGCAGTGTTTTGAAATCACCCATCACTAGATATTGTTGAATAAAGTTGTTTTTTTGGTGCACAAAAAGCATTCTCATCGCTCAATAACATTAAAGTTGAACCACTGTAGTCACATGAGCGGTTTTAAATATGTCTTTAGTAGCTTTCTGGGCATCTGAAAGTGTTAATTGTCTTGCTGGCAATGGAAGCCTCACTGAGCCATCGGATTTGATCAAAACTATCTTAATTTGTGTTCCGAAGATGAACGAAGGTCTTACGGGTGTGGAACAACATGAGGGTGAGTAATTAATGACGGAATTTTAATTTTGACTAGTGTGTCACTAAGTGCGTCTTAGTGACCACATTTCGATATTAATGTCTTCAAAGATAATAATAAAGATTAAAAAGAGTGATGGAGAGAATGAAGTATAGAAAAGAGAAAGGGAGGACAAGAGCGCTACTGACTAAGGTCTTGATTTCCTGTGCAACTGGTCTCTATTCATATTTCTCTCAGATGGAGAGAGCTGAGACATAAAAAATTGCAAGAATGTTTTGCATCCCACTGGGGCTTTCCCTCCCAGTTCATGCTTAATTCAAGCGGTGTCCAGAGATGATTAGCTAGGTGCGCCCACCGCTGGAACAGAACCCAAGCCCTGTCTTATATGCTGCTAATAGAAGATAAGTGCTTTAGAGGGCTTATAGGTTGATTCAAACCTGTAGAAACCATCGGAGAGCATCCAACATCTGGCCGACAGCTCTGGATGTGCTAGAGAGGAAAAAGCAATGAAAGTCAAGGACCTTTAAGAAATATGCATGGCATTCTTCAAACAGTGAGAAAAGCGCACTCTTTGGCTGCACTGCCCGCCCTTGCCTCAGCTCGCTGGCTTTGAACCAGTGCTTCTTGGATCAAGGGAGAAGGTTTTTTTTCCATCTATTTGTGAAAATTTTACTTTAGTGGCTGTTCCGTGAGGCTTGCGTCTTTCCTGACTTGCAGTGGAAATGAACAGGCTATTAGCCGGAAATTAATTTAGTGCTCGTATTTCATGACAGAATGGGATGTCTGCATATTAATAAAATAACCAAACCAAAATGCGGTCATTTGCCCTTTGCGGTCTGTAAGTGTTTTTGCCAGTGTTCTTTTTTAATCTGTACTTGGCATTAATAAGTTTTCTACGTGTCAGAATCTTAGCCTTAGTCATATGGATCCAGTCTTCCTTTCCCTATGGGAGTGACACAGCCCCATTATTTACCTCGCAGTTCACAGTTATTGAGTCATAGACGAGCACAACATGCTTTTAGAGAGTCTGAACAGTGACAGGATTGTCTCAAGATTGAAAACTGTAACATGAGCTATGCCACTAGATTTCTTTTCCCCCATGAGCTTTTAAAGTCTGTTGTCCAGAATACATTCCAAAGCTCAAAATGTTTGTTTGTCTGCAGAACCACTGAAAAAAATCATTCATTCTTTGTAAAACAAGAGAGGACAGTTGGTTGCAATTAGTAGGAATGAATCTAATTTGTTTTTTTTAAATCTAAATCGACCCTCTCAAATTTATTAGTGGTCTTACTGTGAATGATTAATTTGTGCATGCAAAAATGTTTTCACAATCTTTAATCAATTACTGATAAAATCAAGTCTCACCCTAGACTGAATGAAGTGAAGTGAAGTGAAGTGACGTGGCCAAGTATGGTGACCCATACTCGGAATTTGTGCTCTGCATTTAACCCATCCAATTGCACACACACAGCAGTGAACACACACACCGTGAACACACACCAATACTTATTTTCATGCTATGGCCAACAGCCCAATGCCACAAGTGAATTTAGTCATCACAACATTATAATGTACATTATACAGTATGAAAAATCAATGTTCATTTTGAGATTTGCTGAAGATCAACTTTAAGTGAGTCTTAGATGATGGCTAATCTAAAACATAATTAAATATCTAATATCTAATAATGGTCGATACCAAAAAATTTCCAATATCAGCTGATAGCTAATATGGTACTGAGATAACCCTACTGTACATCCTGTTTTACATGGAAATATGTCAATTTATGCAGATAAAAATGGGTTACAATTCGTGTTGACTCTACAGGCTTTGAGAATTTAAACTGCCTCATTTTCTTTGGTGTACCAAAGGTTGTTTATACAGTATAAACTTCTCAACTGAAGGCCCAATTATATTGGTCATCTTCTCAAAATATTTATCCGTTCGAATCCACTCGGGCTGGAATCGTAGTCTAGCCTGATCCTTTTTGGCTAACTGTGTAGTGACAAGCCTGGTTTCATGTCAAGGGTGTATAGACTGTAAGGGTCACAAGGGTCAGAGAGCGGGCCGGGGTGTGGTGTTGAACATTCCTGAATACAGAATGGTGAGGATTCCTTTGGTGGAGCGTGAGGAAGTTATAAATTGGAGAAAAAAAGAGAGGAATTACCAGTTGAGGATGCCAAATGTACAAACATTTCTCACAGGTAGCCCTTTGAAAAGGTTTAGTGTACCCAAAAGCCTTGTAGCAGGACCAGAGATTTTTTTGACTGCAGTACTTGGACGCACTAAAACAATGGTGGCCATTCATGTAGATTAACAAGGAAATGTCAAGGAGCAGAGAGACTAACACTGCATCCGAAATTGCATACTCGGACGTACTACATCTGCCATATTGTTACTGTCACTTACCAGCATAAGTATGCCATACTGCCATAAATCCTCTCCCGTGGCTTCATGGGAGAGTAAAGTGTCCATCGAATGTGCACTCCAGAATCACGGCGGAAGTAGTAGGTCATCCAGGTACTTCCAACTGTCACCTACTTTTTTTGAATACTGTGTATTTGGACATACTACTTTGGCGTACTGTTTCTCCCATAATATATAGCACGATTTCGGACGGAGCATAAGTGTCCAAAAGTTTTAACATGTCGTGTCTAGCCGTACCGATAACCCAGCTAACAGGGAACATTCATCAACCCATGTGCAGTGTATTAAAGCAAACGAACAAATACAAATAAACAAATCCAGATAATGACTTGACTTAAACTTGACTTGAACAGACCTGACTAAACTCACCTACAGCGGGTTACACAAACAAAGCTATACATACATTATACTAGGGTTGCACGATTTATCGCGATTAAACCACACGCGATTTGGCAAAGGCTACGATTATTTTATGCACAGCTTGTCAGAGCTGTACGACTCTATGATCCGCAGTAAATGCTTCTCCATCTGAAAGCCAGAGGGCGCTCTTGCGTAGAAACTCCAAATATGCCCTGCCACAGAAGAAGATAACACGCCTCATATCGCTGTAGCTGAATGAACAGAAGATTTAAACGCTTTGATTGATTAAACATGACTAATAAACACACGACTGCCTTTTTCTGTGTAAGAAGCCACATCATCTCACAGAAGGATGCTCAACTGTCGTTATGAAGTGAGTTTGGAGTAAAAACATGTTATTAAATGTTGTCTTTTGTTGTCTTCTCATGTCTGGAAAGATGTTTGACACGTGTTGCTTTTTCAAATGTACATTATAAGCGACTCAAACTCGCAGTACTTTCAGATGGATTAGCATTTGGAGCCATGATTCATTGACAAGCTGCGCATAAAATATATATACATAATCGCACTAAGAATCGTGTTTAAGCGATAAGTTCAATGTTTTTTTCGCATCGTGCGATAAATTGTGCAGCCCTACATTATAAAGTAATATTAATTTAACTCATGCAATGTAATGTAAAGCATTGTGGGTTTTAATGAAATAACCAGTTAATTTAACCATTTTTTCATAGCGTGAAGAACATTTTTAATCATCTAAGGAATGTTTTCTCATAATAAAGATCCTTTTGTGCAATGGAAAAGTTGAATGGGTTCTTTATGGAATCTTCAATGCCAATAAAGAACCTTTATATTTAAGAGTGAGCATTTTTACATACTTTTGACATAAAATTCCAAACATTATTTGAAGTGTATAATTTGTTTCTGTACTATTATAAACATACAATGTTTGTGTGTACAGATAAATGATGTGTCCCAGTATACAGGGTTATTAGCTTGGTTATTCAATTCAAACATACCTTGTTCTCAACTAGAAAATTGCTGTTTTGTTGTCATCACCAAACCAGTCATTTCCACCTGTTACACAGTATAAAGATCTCATCGGATGTTGTTTGGAAATGTAATAGTTTATTTAACTTAATAGTAATAGAAACTTAATAGTCTCAGACAGAAGCAATAAACACTGGAGAAGAACTCTGCTTTTCTTTGAGTCTACTGAAGGTGAAACAGCGTTTGAGTGTTGTTTGTAGGTCCAAGCCAAGCACTTGGTTTCTCTTGGTCATAAAGAAGAGAGAAAAGAAGTTATCAAAAACAGATAGTTGTAAAGTTTCTAAAAATAGTTAAAAATGTAAGTCACTTTCAGGAAATCTTCAACCTCCCACGAGCATGATATGCTCATTGCAATCACCTTGCGCGTCACTTTTGTTTAGCTGAACCTCATATTTTGGGTCACACACAGCATGCTGCATTTTACGTCATATTGTCGTGAGGATGTGACTTTTGAAAGCTGCATGTCAGACGATCTCCCTCTTGTGTGGGTGCTCCGCCTCACAGGAAATGCTAGAAATTTTTGATAAAAACTTCCAAATGCGAAATCTTTCCCCAAGTGTTTTTGATAAAAATGGGAAATGACTGGCGTTTAATTGCAGTCAGCAAACCTCACACAAACCAGCTTTTCTCCACATCCTGCCATGCCCGCTCTGCCTGTTTATATACCCAGGCCTGAAGCAGTGGGAAGCATCCAACCGTCAGTTGTCCAATTCTGACCTTTTCCATGTTGGTTAACCTCAGAATCTTAGAACATTTGCACTGGCTTTCTTGTACAAGCAACAATGATGATGCACATAAATCCAGCAAATGCTGTCTTTTGTACATCTTTTCATTTCTACGCTATGAAATGTGAAATGAAAGGCTGATGCCTTTAAATATCAAACAAAAACATTGGGTATCTACAGTGTGTAATTCTCCTACCCTTCCATTGTCAGTTGTACTCGTTCTTGTGTGTCCTCAATCTGCGAGTCTGAGGAGGAGGGGGCAGGGGAAACAACTCCATCCAATATTTTGAATTTGGACAGCAGTACCCATTTCAACCACTAGCTGTCAATATTACATACTGCACCTTTCAGTTCATGGAGGTCTTTCCAAGTGAGCTGATGATCTGAACCAGGTGTGTTAAAAAAGGCATACAAAATGTCCACAACTACACTGTACACAATCTTTGTCATTATGTTGCTTTGCTCTCGTATAGAATAGAATGTCATACTCACCCTCATGTGCTTCTAAACCTTTATGGACTTATTGTTTCTGTGGAACGCAAAAGGAAAAACTTCAGACTTCTCTTTTTCATGCAACGATGCTCAACTTCGCCCCCTGAGGCAAGTTTACTGAGTAAGCAGACAAAAAGAGAGAGAAAGCTTGATATACAGGCTGCGTCCGAAAGCATAGGCAGCTGACTTGCGCATGAAGGTACCTCACGAAACAGGACAGACTTCCCGAGGCAGCATAACAGTTTAATGATCTACAATAGAATAGAGAGAGCTTTGGTGATAACTAAGGCAAATATTTAATTACTACAATAGTAATTTCTCACTAGAAATGACATCAAAAGTGGAAAACGTTGGTCAAAAAAGTACATTTACACACAAACTGACCACCAAATGCAACCTTTATACGCCATCTTTATTTTTTAGCTCAACTATAATAGAATGGAATGCACGTTGTGGTACATTAAAGGCAGTGAAGGATAGGTTACATCTATGCTGCCTTCAAAAATCGATAAGAAGAAGTGAAGCTAAAATTGGATTTGGATGTGGCTTTACGCTTTCCTACCTTGGTTTGCATCCTCCGAAGGCAGCATTTTTAAGCTTTCGGATGCAGCCACAGTGTAATTGCTGTTATTATAAAATAGCTTTCATAGACATTCTACATAAGTTGATACAGTTGATTGTGACCATATATGTGTTTTGAATGACCGGAGAGTAAATAATGACAGAATTTTCATTTTTGGGATTATTCCTACTATTCCTAAAAGCCCCAGAAGTATTTTCCTCTTCATTTTCTTCATATTTAAAAAAATATACTCTATATAAGTTCTAAGCAATGAACATCAACCACCACTAAGAGATTGTATTTCAATTATTTTAGGAAGGACTCTGAAATACTTCCAAACACTGTGAATAACATAATCAGAAATCGAATAAAAAATGATAGTACAATATAAATCTAATATACAGAAAATATATTCTAAAGTGTGCAATTACTCTTCACGATTTTCAGCAGTGGAATTTAAATTAAAAAACAAGTTTAAAAAAATAAATAAAGCCAAAATCTTCAAGAGGAGCATATGCTATCGCTTAACAACCTCAGAGCTCCTAGAAGGTTTATTCATTATCGTTAAAAAGCTGTATAGAGAAAATGAATGGGATTTTAACTTCCGTAACCCAACTGTTGTGCTCTATTACAGTTATGAATTGTGTCAGGAGTTCAAAAAGAAAGAAATGAGTTCAAAGAAACCACAGGCTGTGTATCCAGAGTGGAAGGAGAACAGCTCCATTCTCCTGTTCGATTTTTACAGCTGTGGTGTAAGAGAGCCAGTTTACACAATTACTTGCCATGTGGTTGTTCCTTATTCATTTAGTTTGAATATTTTGTGTATTTTCCTTCTCATTGAATCAGTTGTTAATTATTGTAATGTATAATCCTTGGTAAGAATTTCACAATTATTTCTTTCGAATTATTTACATTTCTGTCACATGAATAGAAGAAATGTATTACTGTAATGTAATGTAATACTAAAAATAATGTGTTTGATACCTGTGAGGTGAAATATATTCTGGTTGTCGTGGTCTTCAGTGAAGTCAGTGAGTGCTGTCTGTAAAGGTAGGAGTGGAAGAGGAGTTTGGGGACTTTTGGTGCAGTGGTCTGCCTGGGCTCCGAGCTGGTCATGATTGCTAAAAGCTGTGCAGGCAAACGGAAACTCAGGATGTGGCTAGTATTTGTGGTGGGTATGTTTTCATGGAAACTATGACATTTTGATTATGATATGTGCATATGTAAGAGAGTGTGTAAGTCATCTGTGGATGGAGCAGGCGTTGTGGGATATGCATGATTATCGGGCAACAGGAATGTGGGTCAGGCAGGAAAAATGAAGCAGTGGGAATAAAGCTGAAGACAGACACTGCAGAACATCACTTCATTTGAACTGTAGAACTGTGAGGTATAATTACCTTCTGATGCTTGAATTATTAAATCACAAAGAAAATTGACATCTTGATAAACACAATGGCTACAACTGACTACAACAGCTACCAATAACTCTTAGATGTTCATATTTAGTATGTTTTTCTTTTTCTCGTACTGACCGTTAACTGAAGAAATATTGGCAATACATATTCTAGGCTAAATATCATCAGCATTAAAACATCAGACTGACCTGATATGAAAGATCGAGAAAAGCTTTGAAGATGGAGCAGTCGCATTACATCTGGGGGTGGGCATCTGGACATGTCAGGAAACAAATCATAGAAAATAGATATTTTAATCTGCAAAACATTGCAGTCACAATGCAAAATAAATACATGAGTATCACTTTCTGTTAAAAAATGGTGGGGAGCTAGCATTAGCCAAATAATATGTTCGCTTTGAGTGCGAAGAATCCTGGGGTCAAATTGCATTTAATTTCAAGTTTTATTAGTGGAAATACTAACCAGTAATTGAAGCTGAATGTCGCCCCAAACTATTTGACTTTATTTCTTCTGCAAAACAGAAAAGATATTTTGAAGAATGTTTTTGTCCATTCATTAAAGGTCAATGAGGTTTAAAACAACAAAAGACCTCATTGATTTTCATTTAATGGACGAAAAATGTCATTTTCTGTGTGTTCCCACAGAAGAAAGTCAGTTACACTTTATTTTGATGGTCCCCTTAAAGGGATAGTTCACCCAAAAATGAATATTCTGTCATCATTTACTCCCCCTCAAGTTGTTCCAAACCTGTATGAATTTCTTTCTTCTGCTGAACACAAAAGAAGATATTTTAAAGAATAAGGGTAACCAGACAGTTGACATTATTAAAAATATCTTCTTTTGTGTTCAGCAGAAGAAAGAAATTCATACAGGTTTGGAACAACTTGAGGGGGAGTAAATGATGACAGAATATAAATTTTTGGGTGAACTATCCCTTGAAGACATTCTGTTAACTATAAGTAACGTTGCACCTACATGTCAACTAACTCTCATTAGAGTGTAAGTTGAGTATTAGTAAACGGTTATGGGTAGGGTTAGTAGAATAAGATGACATGTACTAAGTTACTTTATACTAAGTAGATTGCCTGTTGGGGGACGGTCAAAATAAAAGTGTTGTAGATATTATGTAGACAGTCTACTGAGACTCAACTAATACTCTAATGAGAGTTAGTTGACATGTAAGTGCAACATTCCTTATAGTCAACAGAATGTCTAAAGTGGACCATCAAAATAAAGTGTTACCAGAAAGTCATGCAGTTTTGAATAACAGAAGGATAAGTAAATGATGACAGAATCTCTTGATAGGTTCTCGACCACAGCTCCTCTACATGTGACACTGAAATAGCCAATAATCCATTAGTGAAAAATTCAATTGAATTGTATTGATTTCTGTTGGGTTAGCCACACCCCTGGGTGGTCCTCACGAGTCTCATGATGTTGATAACAGGACACTCTCTCAAATCAAAGAGTGACGTCTACAGAGTCAGGCAGTTGCCACTGTGTTTCTCACTGCAGGATGCTCCCAGAATACTTTAGAGACTTGCTTGATTACTTCACCAGGAGAAGCGAGGCCTCCTTGCCCTCAAAATGGTTTTAGGCATCTGGAATTTTAGGTACAAAACAGCTCTTAGCTTGACCTACTTAAACAATGGAACAACAATAAATTGTTTTAGAATAAGACTATACTGATCTTTAATTCTGGCACCAAGCTGGCACGGTGTTAGCATGCCCTATAGCTCAGGTCCCCCGGATAAACACAAAAAGCCTTGACATACACAGAAAAGCATGCAACTTGGACAGGAGGAGGGAGGGGGCTATCGTTAACTTTAAGAGCAATGAACCCTTCATATTTGCGTCTTTTCCAGCCCATAAAGTGAACCCATGGGTGTATAATAATGGCTGTGAGTGAGTGTGTGTATGTGTGTGCATTTTCCTTTTTCTAGTTATTTTATGTCCTTGCATCCTATATCCCCGGGCTCATATTTTCCATGGTGAGCAAGTGCCTCAAAAACTGCAACAGTTACACTCTGTGTGTTTTTCCATTTATATCTCTGACTGTCCTGTGATATCATTCATCTATTTTACATCCGCACATTTGAAGGAATTGTTCTGTCATCATTTACTCACCATCATGTCTTTCGAAAAACGTTTGATTTTCCGTGGAGCACAAAAGGACATATTTATACCCGAATATCCAAGCTCCACTTTTCTGTACCATTAAAATGAATGGTGATTGACCACTGCAGACAAGCATTATTTTCACTTTGATACATTTATTATGCTTTTTTTTTGGAGCTTGATGGCAGCTGGTCACCATCCAATTTCATTATATGAAAGAGAGCAGCGGTAACATCCTTCAAAACGTTTACTTTTTGTTTCCATAGAAGAAAAAAAGTCAGTAACACGTTATTTCGATGGTCCACTTTAGACATTCTGCTAACTATAAGCAAAGTCCCTTTAAGACGAGTCACTCGGCGGCCATCTTTGAAATGCCTCTTGGGCATGCAAGTGCAGCTCCTATCTCTTTGAATGGGGAAACATCAAATTCTCCAAAACTGTTCGCCAAGCTTTCGATTAAATTTTATATTTGAAATCACCAATGAAATCTGACAACAACTATCTCATAAATTTTGTTTCTAAATGCTCGAATCATGACAAAAACGGCTGGATCAAGCTAATGTGCATGCGCAGTCCTAAGTGCGCATCTCTATAGGAAGCACGTGTCTGACTGTTTCTATATTAACCAGAGCTTCTAACGGCCGTTGCAGTGACGCATTGACTTTACCAATTGGTGATTGCCTCTTATTTAGAAGGCAGGACTTATTCCGCCATATTGCGTGTTGCACTTTCTCCCATTCATAATAATACGAGTGCACGGTCTTTCTATATATAAAGTCTTTGCTAGAAGTAACTTTGCAGCTACATGTCAACTAACTCTCATTAGAGTTTTAGTAGACTGTCTGCTTAATATCTGCTAACACATTTTTGATGCTACCCCAACAGACATTCTACTGACTAGAAGTAACTTTGCAGCTACATATCAACTAACTCTCATTAGAGTTTTAGTAGACTGTCTGCTTAATATCTGCTAACACATTTTTGATGCTACCCCAACAGACATTCTACTGACTATAAGTAACTTTGCAACTACATGTCAACTTATTCTGCTAACCCAAACACTAACACCTAACCTAACAGTCTACTACAACCTACTAATACTCTAATGGGAGTTAGTTGACATGTAGTTGCAAAGTTACCATGTAGTTAGTAGAATATCTAAAGTTGACCATCAAAATAAAGTGTAAACAAAAAGTCATATGGGCTTGGAACAACACGAGGGTGTAAATGATGACATTTTCAATTTTGCGTGAACTATCCTTTTAACCTCAATTAGCCATGAGAGATTAAGCAGCGAGTCTAATTCAACTTGTAAAATCCAGTTTGTCTCATAAACCATGCTCCATTCGTATAAGTAGTTTTGCAGAAATGTTCCTGAGCATACCTCGATTAAAACAAGCTGTCCTAACAAAATACACAGCAGATCCAAACAGCTGGCAAAGCAAATCGATGTTACGGAAAGACTGTCTGTTTATGAAAGGACAGGGTGGGGTTAAGGAGGAGCAGCCCTGGCTAATATGTTAATGCTTCAGACCTCTTTAAACAGTTTTCTGAATATGTTTTTTTCTGACTCAAGCAGAGGAGGTGTTATTGCTTTGGGTAGGCCGTAACTTCAGCAGCTGTAATTGGAAGCCGGCTTTACAAGACAGCTGCTGCTGATGAAGGCCTACTTGAGAAGCTGTCTTGATTCATTTTCATCTGCTGCTGATTAACATGAAACGGTGCGCAGTAAATTTTTCTCCTTTTTTAGAGCTGTTTTTGTTTTCCCTGGGTTCAGTCGACGGTACAGCTTTCAGACACTCAAAAGTTGTCTTTAGGTGTATTTCCAATCACTGAACAGGAGTAGGATTTGCTCAAAATCTGTTCTGAAAGAGATGCAGACAATAGGGGGAATAAAACAATGATAAATGTAAATAATAAAGTGCAACTAACAATGTAATTATGTATAGTTAGATATCAAAAATAAATGGGCTTTGCCTTTTAAAAGGGAGATGAAAATGCTTACTGTATCTTTTGCTACTGACGTTAAGGTTGTATGCCCAATCAAACTCTTTAAATCACTCAAAAACAATTAATTGCATAAGTAATATTTAAACAAATGTAAATATGCGTATATTTGCATATGAAGTAAAATGTGTTCAGTTAATGCTAAAGTGAATGTAGTGCTCAAAAGTTTTTTTTTGTTTTCTGAAAACAGTTTTTTGTTTTCTGAGATTTAAAAGTTCATCATTTTAATTAATTTTAATCAAATACTTTTACATTTATTCTGAATTCTAAATATGTACACTACCATTCAAAGGTTTGGGGCTGGTGGTCATATTGTAAAATATTATTACAATTTTAAATAACTGTTTTCTATTTAAATATATTTCAAATTCTAATTTATTCCTGTAACATCCTGTACATTACTCCAGTCTTCATAAATCATTCTAATATGCTGATTTGCAGCTCAAGATACATTTCTGATTATTATCAATGCCTAAAACAGCTGTTTACCATTTTTGTGTAAGCCGTGAAACATTTTTCTCAATTCAGTTTGATGAAAAAGCATCATATTTGAATGGTTTAAATAAAAAATGGAGATTTTGAAATCTTTTCAGTATTTGTAGTATCTGCCATCATTGCTAAAAAGGCCAGAATATGTTGTGTATATGCATAAACTGGCATAACCAGGCTTCTTAACTGTCTTAACCAACAGGACTGGCTTCATCAGTAAGTTTTGATGGTAAACAGCATAGTTATGATTGTCTACCAGCTAAACCTGCACCAAACCTGCACTAACTTGCATAACAGACAAATTCATGCTGGTCTTTCCAGCAGAGTTGGTAGAAGCCATTCACATTACGCAGATGCCAACATGGACAGGTTGTGTGACAATCCCTCATCAAAGAAAGCTGTGAACAAAAGAAAATTAAACACAGATTACATTAAATATGGGTTTGGTACTGTGTTGGGTCATCACTTACATTAATAAAGGCTAACAGAACTCTGTGAAGTTGATTGATTTTGTGCAATGTGACATTCACACGAAATACCCCAGAAACTTAAAATATCTGTTCCCCTTTCTTGTTCTTGCCAGAGGCACTGCCAACACAAATAAATGTTGCATATTGACACTGCTCCTCATTTTAGGTCACCAAATGGCTATGCACACTGTGGACTTGGAAAGGACTGGTTATTTTTGTGTGAATACATTGCAAAAAGTGTGACTTCCAGTATATATCTGGACAACTTAGCAAACAGTTTTCCTAGCAGCGATGTGATCCAACAGTTTACTGAGACAAGTTTAGCCTTGAAGGCAACATTAGCCTGTAATTGCTTCCTCATTGGTTTTCTAGGCAAATGTAGACAAGACCAACAGATAAACAATAACAACAACAACACCACCATTTTATAGCAGTAGCTCATAAGCAGTACATTTCACAGAACATTGGTGAAGTGTGTTTCATATTTGAATTAAACAGAATTTAGATCAGTGTCATGTACATCAGAATTATGAATAATATTATCACAAAACTTACATAAAATCATTAATATACAAAGGTTTCCACTAACATTTAACAACTAGTAAGTGTCTAAATGCTTGAACAGAATATCTATTGTTCTATAATGTAAAAAACAAACAAACAAAATGTTTTGCTTGAAGTCTGTGTATGTGCTATATTTCTTTAAAATAAATGGCACTTGGTTTGATAGTTTGTTATATTACACAGTTCTCTGGAATACTTGCATCTAATTGGTCAAATAACAGCATTCTGCAGTCAGATATTTTTGTATAATGACTGCTAAACTGGCCATTGTCCAAGGCAACCAATATCTTATACTGTGGTAGTTATATACTCATTAAAGGGTTAGTTCAGCCAAAAATGAAATTTCTGTTATTAATTACTCACCCTCATGTCGTTCCACGCTTGTAAGACCTTTGTTCATCTTTGGAACACAAATTAAGATATTTTTGATTAAATCCGAGGGTATCTGAACCAAAAAAATAGGCAGCAACGTCATTGCACCTTTTGAGGTCCATAAAGGTAGAAAAAACATGGTTGAAATAGTCACAGGACTACAGTGGTTCAACCTTAATGTTATGAAGTGACGAGAATGCTTTTTGTGCGCAGAAACAAAACAAAAATAACGACTTTATTCAACAATTTGAACCATTGTCATACGTAGTGAACTCAGTGCAGGCTTCCTTGTTTACGTCCGAACGCCGACTCATAACGCCGAAGCATAACACGTGAACCGTATGACGCATGTATGTGATGCTGATGCAGGAGCCGGCCAATAATGAGTCGCCATTCAGACATAAACAAGGAAGCCTTCACTACGTCAACTACATATGACAACGGTTCAAATTGTTGAATAAAGTCGTTGTTTTTGTTGTTTTTTTGCACACAAAAAGTATTCTTGTCACTTCATAACATTAAGGTTCAACCACTGTAGTCACGTTGACTATTTTAACCATGTTTTTACTACCTTTCTGGACCTCAAAAGGTGCAATGACGTTGCTGCCTATGTCTGGTTCAGATTTCATCAAAAATATCTTAATTTGTGTTCTGAAGATGAATGAAGGTCTTATGGGTTTGTAACAACATGAGAGTGAGTAATTAATGACTGAATTTTCATTTTTGGGTGAACTAACCCTTTAATACTAATAATATCAATATTTCATGTTAATTGTTAATGTATTTACCTATTTGGTAAGCAATCATAGAATAAGTGGGGAATATGCATATTCATCTGGTTAGTTTTGCAAAATACACCCTTTCAGTGATTTGCAATAATAGCTGTTGATTGCATACATAATCTTTTACAAATACATGCAAACACTATACATTTTTTGGTGTAGCTTAAAGGGATAGTTGACCCATAATTGAAAATTCTGTCATAATTTCTCATCCTCACATCGTTCCAAACCGGTATGACTTTCTGTGTAGCTCAAAAAAAGACATTTTGATAAGTGTTAAAAGTCAATAAGGTCCAGTATTGTTTTGGACCCTTAGACTGAGGATTTTCCACATCACAACTATAAAGATAACGGCCCAGAGGAACGATACTGTTGGAATTACTTTAAATGTGATTTTCTTTCAGCTGATGAATGACAAAAACACTAAGAGCCAATCAGAGTCCATCCTGAGCGTGAGCATTTAAAGTGGCCAAAACTGCAGCACGCACTTACTGTACAACAAACAGAACATCATCATGCGTTGATGTGGACACTAATATATCTAAATAGTTATCAATCTTGGTGTAAATGGGCCTTAAATCTATAAATGTACAATCCATTTGTAGACCTCTCCTTGAAATCTCAGTAGGTCTACAAAGATCTGTAAAATAGAAATTATTAGAGCTTTTCACAAACAATAAAGTATGAAATCATTGTTTAAAAATGTGCTTCACTGGTTTAAGCAGCAAAGTTTGTTTATATGTGATACACAGTTTATGTTCGAAGGTTTGCAGCTCTGTCAAATTAAAGCTGACTGTTTGAGGAGGACAGGGAAGGAGTTGTAGAGAGTAAGGGGTTTCGCTAAGTGGTAGAGATTCTTATTTTTGTCCTCTGAAGTTCCATGCTATGTTTCCGTGCAGTATTTTAGTGAAAAAATAACAGCCATTTAAAAACGATTAAGGAAAATAAGGGTGAGTATAAAAGGCAAGAGAATGAATGAGTCAGCGCAAGGTTGTCATGTGTCAGCTTCTCTAGGAGAGGCGTCTCTGCCTCATGTTGGCTGACCTGACAAAGAGAGCTACAGAAAAGCTGGACAGCTGCAAACGCTCAACTTGCAGGAAATGGGATTTGGGTTTGGGGGCATGACTCTCTTTATATGAGAGAGATCTCTCCATGGTGTTTAGACAAGGCCTCAGATGAGAGGTGGCATGGAGAAAGTACGGTACAAGAGTCATGTGCCTTTTCATCTTTTCATGATGACGCGACAGAAATTCTACAGACCTTTTGCTGTAGCTTGTATATTTTACTGAGTCCAAGTAGCGGTGGAAAAACATTGAGAAGATTCCACACTCAAAAAAATTATTCTTTGGCTGAACTTATTTTAGTTGTTGACAGTGGTTTCAGACTTTGGAAATGTGTTTTCTTAACATTAAATTAAACCGTAAACTGACACAGGAATGGAAGTCTAACCGAATTGAATAAAACAATAATATGACACATGTCAGACTAACCCAACAGAATCTCTTGAAGTTAAAGTCAAGCTTGCAATAGTGCATGCTAACTGCAGTTTTTTACCGACCTAAGCAAAAGCACCACAATGGAAACCCAAAAACACCAACATAATGAGAACTTTTCCTCATTATCATTAAAATAACACTTAGTTTTAAAATGTATACACTTTCACTCCTACACAAAGCATGCTGGAAACTGGAAACCCCCTGCTTAGTTTCGGTAATGCTACACTAATGGAAACGATTCATGTAATCCTAACACAAATGGATTAATGCTGCCTTCACGTGCTATCGGAAATTTCCCACTTCTGAAGCTGTGATTACGAGTTTGTCTTGTTCAAGTGCTTTGTTGTCGGAAAGAATAGGAATCATGGAGGACACCTGGTTTATTCTTGCCTATTTCTTGGGAAAATTAGCCAAAATGTATTGAAGATATTTAATTTTGAATAAAATGTAGCGTTCTATTAATTGACAATCATATAAACATTCACCACACTATCTAGATATCTAGACGATTCTGGATTTTTTTTGTCAAACACATGCTATTTTCACTCCGTATAAAACATACAATATGCTTTAAATGGTCATTCATATATGTAAATATGCACTATTTTAACGAAAAGACAAGGCGATGTAGCTGTTGTGGAAAAAAATGAATAAACAAAACCAGTCACAGCAGCAATTGTTCTCTTTTCTGCCATGTTTAAAGTTTATGGCACACCCAACTTGGAAACTCGGGTATCAAAATTACCTCAGTATCCCAGTAGTAATTATGACTTGAGAGGGCGTTCATGTCCAGTTTCTAAATAGGAAACTTGTGTTTACGATAATTCCATTAGCACGTGAAGCCAGCATAAGACAAGTCAGTTCACTCAGCTACCATCTTGGAAACACCCCCAGGCAGCTATTTTCAGTCATGCAAGTCCAGCTCCATCTGCTTAAATAGAGAAAAACAGAATTCTATGAAACAGTTTGAAAAATAACATTTCAAATAAGGAATCAAATATTATATTTTTGAAATTGTTGCAATACTGAAGACTACAATTTCTTCCATTCATTTTTATACAAGTTTAATCAAGTCTTCTCCCCTTATAATATCTCTGTTAAAGGGTTAGTTCACCCAAAAATAAAAAATTCTGTCATTATTTACTCACCCTTATGTCGTTCCATACCTGTAAGACCTTCGTTCATCTTCAGAACACAAATTAAGATATTTTTGATAAAATCCGATGGCTCAGTGAGGCCTGCATTTTCAGATGCCCAGAAAGGTACTAAAGACATATTTAAAACAGTTCATGTGACTACAGTGGTTCAACCTTAATGTTATGAAGCGACAAGAATTATTTTTGTGCTGGAAAAAAACAAAATAGCGACTTTATTTAACAATATCTAGTGATGGGCGATTTTAAAACACTGCTTAATGAAGCTTCGAAGCTTTACGAATCTTTTGTTTCGAATCAGTGGTTCGGAGCACGTATCAAACTGCCAAAGTCACGTGATTTCAGTTATTTCATAAGTGTTTCGAAACGTTTTGAAATTTCAATGATTCACGTGACTTTGGCAGTTTGATACGCGCTCCGAACCACTGATTTGAAACAAAAGCTTCGAAGCTTCATTAAGCAGTGTTTTAAAATCGCCCATCACTAGATATTGTTGAATAAAGTCGCTATTTTGTTTTTTTTCCTGCACAAAAAGAATTATCTTTTATGTCTTTAGTACCTTTCTGGGTATTGAAAGTATTAATTGTCTTGCTGGCAATGCAGGCCTCACTGAGCCATTGGATTTTATCAAAAATATCTTAATTTGTGTTCTGAAGATGAACAAAGGTTTTACAGGTGTGGAACGACATGAGAATGAGTAATTAATGACAGAATTTTTTTTGGGGGGGGGGGGGGGGGG
>RJVU01067793.1:7967271-7987095 GCA_003731715.1 Anabarilius grahami | reverse complement strand
GTGATATTTTACTCATTTAAAGGATTTCACATGAAATTATTTGTGTTATTCTGGTTGAAACTCTCTTCACATCCTGATTGCAATCAATAATAGAAGTGGTCTAAATATGATAAAATGTATGTATATCTTCTGTGGAAGTCTCAAGTCTTCACTGCATATGGTCCAAATGCAATGATAGAATATCTTACCTGCCTGTCAACATAATGTATTTCCATACCTCCGCGCACCACCACATATCACACGTCATCAGCACGCTCAATAAGGCGATGCAGAGTTGTAGACAGACAGTCACCGAGCGCCACAAACAAACAGCAGCCACCTTTTACAGTTCCTCCTGAACCAAAACAACAAGCTTATGCTGCGTTCACGCCATGTCATTACCGTAATTACAAGATGGCATCCAGTGACGTTCTACCCCGAGCTGTTCACATCTTCAGACATGGATTTATGCATTTCTTTGGCAACACTATCAATGCCGAAATGAATCTGCAGCAGTCAGGTGGTGTAAGATCTCTGAAAGTTGTTTATGTTCAGTATTATTGTAATGTTTTGTGCTTTGAGACATTTTGAGACGTTTTATGCTCTGGCTGTACTCATTAATGTGTTTTGGAGGGGGCATGGCTTTGGAGAGAGAGCTTTAAAGGGAATTTTGCTATTGCTGGCCTCTCCAAAATTGCCTACCCTACCTTTAAGAGAACTTCACATTTCAAACTTAACATTTTAAGGCAGCTTGAACACTTACCTTTTTTTTAAGTTGGAACAACAATTTTTTTACAGTGATTTTATATATATATATATATAGTAAAAGAGGTTCCTCTGCATAAAGACATATGCGCGTATACGCAGAGCTCAGAGGTATATAATCTCAGTCTGTATTAAAGATGTTTATTTAGTTTGTTCTGTTTTTGAGGATGGTTCGTTAGTGTTCATTAATTAGGTTAAGAACAAATTCATGTGCATACCCAAGTGTTGTGAAATAAGCACGAGAAGTTCTCCTGTGCGTATTAAAGGGATAGTTCACCCAAAAATGAAAATTCTGTCATCATTTACTCCCCCTCAAGTTGTTCCAAATCTGTATGAATTTCTTTGTTCTGTTGAACACAAAGGAAGATCTTTTGAATAAAGTTTGTAACCAGGCTGCTTTGGGGCACAATTGACTTCTATAGTAGGAAAAAAAATTACTATAGAAGTCAATGGTGACCCAGAACTGTTCAGTTCCCCACATTCTTCAAAATGTCTTCTTTTGTGTTCAACAGAACAAAGAAATTTATACAGGTTTGGAACAACTTGAGGGTGAGTAAATTATGACAGAATTTTCATTTTTGGGTGAACTATCCCTTTAATACGAATAATCCATACAATTATTGATTCATGAAATTAACCTTTTCATTATCATTTTCCTGCAGTAATCAGGGCCAAGGTGGTTGGAAAAAAAGAAGTGGATTCTGGGAATGATATTTATGGAAACCCTATCAAGCGGATCCAATATGAGATTAAGCAGATCAAGGTGAGGGATGAAGATGACAGCTGTCTTTCAAATGTAACCTACATGAAAATGTCTTTGACAATTAAAACAAGGATCTGTTGTTCTCTTTCAGATGTTCAAAGGCCCAGACCGCCATATTGACGTGATCTTCACCGCGCCCTCATCTGCAGTGTGTGGGGTGACGAATTTGGACACTAGCGGCAAAAAGGAGTACCTCATCTCAGGTAAAAGCTTGTCATTTTTCTGCAGCTGTTGTTTTTTGGTCAAATAAATGTACAGTTTAACCACACAACACTATTGGTTACAGCCTTCACAGCAAAGCACTTGCTACTTGGCACGTGCTCCACTCAAGATGATCCTTTTTCAAACAGGACAGAAGTTTACAAACTATGACTTAGTGATGTACAATGTGCTGAATTTACAGCTGGGTTTCAATACACTTTTCTCCTCTCTAATGAACTTGCTGAGCAGGCAACTCTGAAGGGAAAAAACAGAATATAAAAGAACGTCAAAAGATGAACAGACAACTTCTGGTTTCCCCATCTCAGACCATTCCAGCAGAGCCCAAATTACAGAGTTGACAAGGCAGAGGTCTGTGGAGGGTAGCAATTGCCTTTAAAGCCAAAGTTTTAGAGGAGGAGGGGAGGTAAAATAATGAGAGAGCTGATCCTGTAGTGTGGAGTAACTGCTGAGGTTGTGTTTTCAAGGCACACATTCTCTTCTCCACACACAGTAGAAACTACCCAGGTTTCAGGTTGTAACCAGAGCAGACTTTTAGAGACCTTTGCTTTGAGCGAAAATAGAAACCATCTTGAGGTTGTTTATGTCATTGTAAGTTCCCTCCCATTCTGTGAAGTCCGCGGTCCACTGTCAGGGTTCATAAGCTTTTGCATGTAGTGTTTTTCACCAAATCCAGGCTTTGACTCTTCAATGACCTCCAGAACTTGGTAGAATACAATAGATGACTAACAGAGTGGTACAGTTTATTGCTGAACAAAACATTTGGTAAACGTGGCAACTTGTTATCGTGTCCTTGTGTGCTGTTATTTTGTCTGTTGTGCCTCGCCGTGCCCAAGACTATCAGATGTTGGTTCAGATTGTTTTGTCTGCACATTGTGTTTCCAGGCAAGGCGGAGGCCAACGGCAAGATGCACGTGACTCTGTGTGATCTCATCATGCCCTGGGAATCCATGAGTGCCACCCAGAAGAAGAGCCTCAGTCAGCGCTACCAGATGGGGTGTGACTGCAAGGTGAGTATATTACTGCTGTGGACACATTATAATCATTACTGTGAAATTTACTGTGAACCAGTGTTGTACAAAAATCTGTCTGTGTTTCAATTCATGGGTTTAAACTGAATTGAAATCTATCTATCTACAGCGGGGAAAATAAGTATTTGACACATCAGCATTTNACTTAAATGTTCTGATTTCTTTGTATGAATTCAATATTTGGCTTGATGGCTACATCTGGTGGAAATTTTGTGTCAATAGCCCACTTAGAAATCCCCTTACTGATAAAAATGCTGATGTGTCAAATACTTATTTTCCCCGCTGTATCTATTGTATCTATCACTCCATCCATCCATCCATCGTATCCATTACCCATCAATCCATATGTCCATCTATTGTATCTATCACTCCATCCATCCATCCATCGTATCCATCCATCCATTACCCATCAATCTATATGTCCATCCATCCATCTATTGTATCTATCACTCCATCCATCCATTCATCCATCGTATCTATCACTTCATCCATCCATCTATTGTATCTATCTATCTATTGTATCCATCCATCTATCCATCTATTGTATCTATCACTCCATCAATCCATCCATCTAATTTATCTATTACTCCATCCATCCGTCTATTGTATCCATCCATCCATCCGGTCTATAAACCTTCAAAACGTTTATCTATCTATCTATCTATCTATCTGTCTATCCATTTGTACATCCATCCATCTATTGTATCTATCACTCCATCCATCCATCCATCCATTACCCATCAATCTATATGTCCATCCATCCATCCATCCATCTATTGTATCTATCACTCCATTCATCCATCCATCCATCTGTTGTATCTATCACTCCATCCATCCATCCATCATATCTATCACTCCATCCATCCATCTATTGTATTCATCGTATCTACCACTACATCCATCCATCTTATCTGCCATTTCATCCATCCATCCAGCTATTGTATCTATCACTCCATCCATCCATCTAATTTATCTATTACTCCATCCGTCCGTCTATTGTATCCATCCATCCATCCATCCGGTCTGTAAACCTTCAAAACGTTTATCTATCTATCTATCTATCTATCCATTTGTACATCCATCCATCAATCCATTACCCATCAATCTATATGTCCATCCATCCATCCATCCATCCATCCATTGTATCTATCACTCCATTCATCCATCCATTTATTTGTTGTATCTATCACTCCATCCATCCATCAATTCATCCATCTATTGTATCTATCACTCATCCATCCATCTATTGTATCTATCACTCCATCTATTCATCGTATCTACCACTCCATCCATCCATCCACCCACCCATCCATCGTATCTACCATTCCATCCATCCATCCATCTATTGTATCTATCACTCCATCCATCCATCTATTGTATCTATCACTCCATCTATTCATGTCCATCCATCCACCCACCCATCTAACCATCCATCCATCCATCGTATCTATCACTCCCTCCATCCATCTAATTTATCTATTACTCCATCTATTCATGTCCATCCATCCACCCACCCATCTAACCATCCATCCATCCGTCCATCCATCCATCTATTGTATCTATCACTCCATCTATTCATGTCCATCCATCCACCCATCCATCGTATCTATCACTCCCTCCATCCATCTAATTTATCTATTACTCCATCCATCTGTCTATTGTATCCATCCATCCATCCGGTCTATAAACCTTCAAAACTTTTATACCTTGAGTTACACTTGAGTTAAGTTAGATGAAATCGTTGTAACTTGTCCAGCGTTTATCATGCTATGGATACAAATTAATACCTCAAATCTTGCAGCTTGTTGAAGTGATCAAGCTTTTGATTTTCACCTGGTGCACAAAAAACAAGTTTTATAATTACAGCAACATTTTTGTGTATATTGGGTGAAAAAAAAAAAAGTTTTTAACACAACACACCTGATGCACTGCTGTTAGCTTTAGTACATCATCTGGGTACTCGTACTGTTAACGCACTACTTGTATATTTCAGAAGTATGCAAAACTACTTGAATATTGCAGAAGTATGCAAAAACGCACTTATAGAGACTCTTGAGTTGAGTCAGTAAGCCTACTGCAGCTAATATTTATTAATAAAACGTAGCTTATATTTAGCATTTGCCTATTTAAGTAACTCAAAGCCAACCTAACATACTTTGGTTAAAAAAAAAATACTATCAGTATCACACCCTGTTAACAAACATTTTTTTTGCTGCACCCAGATCACACGCTGTGCGACCTTCCCATGTGAGATCAGCGCCCCAGAGGAGTGTCTGTGGACAGATTGGGTGACGGAGAAGATAATTCACGGTCGCCAGTCTGACCACTACGCCTGCATCAAGAGAGGAGACGGCTCCTGCGCCTGGTATCGTGGAGCCGCGCCACCCAAGAAAGAGTTTCTGGACATAGAAGACCCTTAAAGTATCTCTCTCTCCCTCTCCACATCACCCAATCTGAGATTCTTACAAATATCATAGATAAGGTGTAAGTTAATATCGACATAAAGACAAAACTTTACCAAATTGAAATTGAAACGTCTTAAGGCTAGATTAGTGTACAGTCTTCATTAGATATCGCAACATGAGATAGAATGGAGCGAAAGTAACAACCCCACCTAAGGCATCGTGTGAGGGACAATCTTTAAAACGAGAGCACTTTCTGCCCCCCAAAACAGCGCTTAGATTTCTCTCTGCAAAAAAGGACTGAACGATCTCTACAATCTCCCAAAACTGCAGTCTCTCAGCTCATTTCGCATTTTCAATTTCTGGTATTCTGGTCTAAATCCACATGGGGTGGTAGTGAAAGTATTACTTTTGATGGTAGTGTAATTTCCCAAAGCCATGCCAATTGGTCCATTCAGATAAATGGTGAGGCAGGACTTCCCAGATAGTTCAAAGATGAGCAGGGACCTGGAAAGAACTTCAGACAGCTGGGGTTTGGGGAAAAAAAACGAAAATTAAAGACCAAAGTCAATGTCATTAGACATTAATTTGTGATGGAAACAAAATTGTGCTGCTGACCAAATTTCAGAATGTTGAACTGTTGTATATGAAGCTGTTGTTCATTTCACCTCCACCGTTTTTCACCGTCGTTTCATGGCGCATCCTTCGTATATACAAAAAATTAAGGAATAACAATGTTAACATCTATTATTCTGACAACAGTTCTATTGTTCATAATTAGTTAGCAATATACAATAAATTCCTCTCTAATTCGACTTTTAAGCACATTTATGAATCAAACATCCCTCATTTGTTTTGTCAGTATGTTTGTTTACCTTTCCAAACCTTAAATTTGTCTCAAACACCCATGATGAGTCAGATTTATGCATTTATTCCTCCGTTAATAGTTCAGTGATGATACTATTTAAACTTGTTGCACTTTTTAAAGACAAAACCAAGAGGACTGTCTCCTCTTTTTTTGTATCTCTCATTTTCAATGCTTTCGTTATTTGTTTTGCAAATGCTTTAGCTTTAAGCATTACAGCATCAGTTATCTAAGATCCTAGTGAGCTCTTTAACCTTCCGTATTGTTCTTTTATGCGTCATTAGATTATATACCCGAAGAGGTATGTAAGACTTTAGTTGCCATGGTAATGGGAAGACCCTTCGTTTTACCCTAGAGTAAAACAAGGCTGATTGGATTGGCATGCAAAGACACAGGCCTATAGCATGCGCTGAGAAAGCGGAAGCAAAGAGCGAGGTTCCTTCCTTCTGTGATGTCAATAAACTCAGGAGTTTATTGGCAGCTTGAGAGGAAGGCACAGAGTTGGGTTGTTGCAGCTGTCCCCTGATTGGGCGTTGCCAAGTCACGTGATTGACTGAGGGTGAGGCGTTTGAATACTAGTTGCTAGGCGCTTCGTCAGGGTGAACCATGTGGCCTGATGTGGTCATAGTGTTTGAGAGAAAAAGAGAGAGAGGGAGAAGACAGACCGCTGTTGAACTGACGAAAGCAACAATAAAAGTGTTGATCGATTTGGACGATATAACGCATCACAATCATTGTATAAAATCAACACAGAGATCATTTGTATTGACAAAGGGAGCATTCTTATGGGTTCAATTCATGCCTTTATATTTTGGCTGTCAGTGTTCCAGCATAAATGTACGAAGCTTTTTTTTTTGCTCAAGTGTGATTTAAATTAAGATTTTTGTTTCAATATCCTCACTTCTTTCTTCATACCAGAAGCATTGTCATAAACAAGCTTGAACTCTTACAAATAGGCTATATAAATCTACAAGGTTAATGTTTAATATGCATCGAACTATAACTACTTAAACTGCTTTGTATTAATTGTTATTGAACTTTAATGGCGTAAGTTAAATGATTTTGTTTCCAAGTTTCTACTTTTTTAATGTGTTATTAGCTTTGATTTATATGATCATTGTGTTATTTTTACCAGTCTTTGTCTTTCTCTTTTATGATTTGCTGAAAAGAGCAGGAATGTGAGACCTAGTGTCTGAACCACATGATAAAAGTTGTGGTAGAAGAACCAGACTATGCATGTCTTTGATGCTTTGTGTAATTCCCATGTGGACGTTCACTTGACGGATAAATATACAGTATTACCAAATAAAATATTAAACTACATCAGCTTGTGCCATTAGTATTTGTAAGTCTGAGTATTTATACATATGTGTATTTCTGAAATATTTCATCATAAACTAATATAATTGAATAGAATTCATAATTGAATATATTTAGAGTATATATATATATAATATATTTTTTTTAGCAGTGTTTNTGGTGGATACACACACACACACACACACACACACACACACACACAAACAAACCAACAACAAAGGTACAACAGTTGTTTTGTTGAATGATGTTGTGGAAATGTGTAAACATTTTCTGGTGGCCTTATAGTATGTTTTTGCCCATCAGGGTGAACATTTGACAAGTTCTGCATATTTACCTTTACAAATCTTTGATCATACTGCCCTCATGTGGCAGGAATGAATAGTGAGCAGAAAGCCCTAGCTAAAATAAACAAGGTCCACTTTGGTTCAACTCCCTTGAGTTATCACAGACTGGGGGTTTATTTTGACAGCTGTCTGTTTATTTTATCATCTTATAATGATGAAAACAAGTACATAACTCAGATAGTTCACAGTGAAGGCAGGATTTTTTTATTTTCTTTCATATTTAAGGCACACTTACTGCAAAATGTTCTTTAAAACTGATGTTTAATACTCTTCTTTCCCGCACTTTATGCTCGTAACTGGTATTTCAAACATAAATGTTTATAATTTGACTGTATATTCCTGAACGTCTGACAGTTTAATAAAACCCTGATAAAATAACTTCACTGATGGCTTTAGAGGGTGTTAAAGCACTGAACTTTTAAAATAAACTTTTCCTGAGAGATGTATGTGGTAAATGATAGAGTTTGGCATCAGAAGGAAACAGTTCTCAACCATTACAATCTGTTTCTGATTATACAGGTCATATACAACAGGAACAGATGATAAGGCAACTGGATCAGATTTATCCAATGTCCATAAACTCTCTGTAACTCATCTATACAAATCAAACTGAATCTTTGCAGCAGTCAGGGCCAAATGTAAAAAAAACTCCATAAATTATGCTTTGGTGCATAAAAACTTTCCTTCTGTGTCATGAAACAAAACCTCAAATCACAAAGCTTCTTTTTAGCAACTTCTTTAGCAAAAAAAGTGTCAAAAAGAGCTCCTAATTGGCCGGTGGCTCAAGCATCCAGTCTGGATTTGGACAGTCTGATTGGCTGGCACTCACAGGCCCTTGTTGAAGTAGACGTAACTGACACGGTCCCCGTATTGAGAAATGATGGACTCTCTGAGCTCAGGTTCCAGCTTGGTAACAGCCATAGAACTGCAAATCAATGTGCAAATAACTGATTAGTCTGGTATGGCTCAGAGACCACAGTTACTGTGATAATATCTGAATGATGCTGCTTAGAGAAAGATAATGGATGAAGCAGCTGCAAAAAAAAAGTTGCAAAAAATTGCAAAAGCTGCAACAAAAAAAAAAAAAAGCTTCATGCCATAATGAATCTGTGAAGCTCCAAAATGATCTGCTCTAGTCACTTCTGGTAATTCAAACTTCCTTATAATCAAGCTAATAGGACAGTGGTGAGTATATACATTAAACAAATTCCAAAAGTTTGGGTTCAGTAAGACATTAATACTTTCATTCAGTAAGGATGCGTTAAAATTATTTAAAGGGACAGAAAATAATGTCTTTCAACAAAAGATTTCTATTTTATATTTGAAGAGCTGCTTTAAAGAGATACTATCCCTTTAAAAAAAAAGATGCTTTATATGCAAACTTTACCATCTTTGAGGAAACAGTGAACACGCTGCAGGCACCATGAAGATCAGACTGTGAAGCAGAGAAAGGCATGTTGTCATTTCTTCTACTGAAATAAGATCTCATATATTTGGCATATCAATCGTTGCTATTTTCATAATAAGAAATGTGATCACATACAACGCGCCAACCATCATGACTTGCAGTGGCCCATGAAGAAATGTGATTTTCTGCAACAGATTTAAAAACACAAACAAATGCAAAGATGTTTTATATAAAACCATTCATCTACAGCAAGATGTTTTATAGCCTTTACAGACCCAAGAATGCCAATATAAAATAATGAATGATAACAAATAAGATTATCTTTGTAACACTTTATTATGCTACTTAATACACAACAAATCATTGGCTAATGTTTATTAAAATAGTTAATTAAACTCTCTGGATCTACAGTAACATTTGTAACAATCATGGACCTGTATGCATTGATGATAACTGACTGTTATATGAGAGCAACTCAACAGTAATCTGCTTTGAGGGCTGAGAGAGAGAGAGAATTTATAACAGAAACACATGCAGATCATAAACTGGCTATTTTATTGCTTCTCCATTCCATTGCGTGCTCCTTGGACACAAAACACCATGAGACTCACCTGCATGAATCTGTATTTTTCCAGCCGCTGCATTATAATGGGGAGTATGACTGAAAAGAACAAAGAAAACGGCTCAGGATTCAACTGAGTGGTGGGTGAGGGCTGGTTTATTTTAGCACTGAGATCTGATAACACTGGCCAAACTCTCTGCACTTACTCATGCCTGGCGCTGCCATGGTAACTCGAGAGATGACCACCTGTGTGATGCCCTTGACAGCTGCTTTCTATGACAAACAGACAGTATACAGTGTTTATTCAGTAACTTAAGAACAGAGAAATGCTTATACTAGTGTAGAAAAACATCTGATCATTAAACTGATTATTATAATCACTGAACTCATTCAAATCTGTTTAAACAGATGGTTCTGCTCAGAAGTTTACATACTCAGGCATGTATGATGCAATGGCTATAAATTATAATAATGATAATAAATAGAAATTATAATAAACTGTTATTATAATAAAGTATTAAGGAAATGATGTAAAAACTATGTAGATGTTTAGACTGACATTTGTGCAATTTCTGTTATACAAAATGTCTTATGATATATCATTTTCTAAAAATGATAAACGTCTTACATGTTCTACAAGGGGAATGTAAAGAACAGAAATGTAACTACTTTAATCTCATGCTGTAAGTTCATATAAATAATAATAATAATTTGTTACATTTATAATAGCACTTTTCTCATCAACCACCACCAATGTGCAGCCTCCACCTGGATGATGCAACGGCAACCATATTGTACCAGAACGCCCACCACACACCAGCTTTATGGTGGAGATGAGACAGAGTGATGAAGCCAATCAGTATATATGGGGATGATTAGGAGGTCATGATGATGGACAGAGGCCAATAGGCAATTTTGGCCAGGATGCACGGGTTACACCCCTACTCCTTTTCAAAGAACATGCTGGGATTTTTTATGACCACAGAGAGTCGGTTTAAAGGCTTAGTTCACCCAAAAATGAAAATTCTGTCATTTATTACTCACCCTTATGTCGTTCTACACCCGTGAGACCTTTGTTCATCTTCGGAACACAAATTAAGATATTTTTGATGAAATCAGATGGCTCAGGCGCCAGCAATGTCACCGAATTTCTCAAGATCCAGAAAGGTACTCAAAACATATTTAAAACAGTTCATGTGAGTACAGTGATTCTACATTCATATTATAAAGCGACGAGAATACTTTTTGTGCTCCAAAAAAACAAATTAACGACTTTTCAACAATATCTAGTGATGGCCGATTTCAAAACATTCGAAGCTTTACGAATCTTTTGTTTCAAATCATTTGTTCAGAGCGACAAAGTCACGTGATTTCAGCAGTTTGATACGCGATCCGAATCCCTGATTCGAAACAAAAGACTCGTAAAGCTTCGAAGCAGTGTTTTGAAATCGGCCATCACTAGATATTGTTGAAAAGTCGTTATTTTATTTTTTTGGCGCACAAAAAGTATTCTCGTTGCTTTATAATATTAAGGTTGAACCACTGAACTCACATGAACTGTTTTAAATATGTTTTGAGTACCTTTCCGGATCTTGAGAGGTTCGGTGACATTGCTGGCAATAGAGGCCTCAGTGAGCCATCGGATTTCATCAAAAATATCTTCATTTGTGTTCCGAAGATGAACGAAGGTCTTATGGGTGTAGAACGACATGAGGGTGAGTAATTAATGACATTATTTTCATTTTTGGGTGAACTAACCCTTTAACCTTAGTTTAAAATCTCACCCAAAGGACTATGCTTTTTTACAGTAAAGTGTCCCCCATCACAATACTGGGGCATTAGGACCCACACAAAACACAGGGTGAGCACCCCCTGCTGGCCTCACCAACACCTCTTACAGCAGAAGCCTAGTTTTTCCAGGAGGTCTCTCATCTAGGTACTGATCAGGCTCAAGTTCAACCCTGCTTAGCTTCAGTGGGCAACCAGGCGAGAGCTGCAGAGTCCCTCACCCTTGAGTGGCCCAGTTTATTTCCATCTTCATCTGTCACAGCAATGCCGCTCAAAAGCTCCCTATATAGGAAAGAATAAACCTGAATATACGAATATCTAGACATGTGAACCTACTGAGTAAGACCCACCAAAACTGATAGAAGCAGAAAAAGAGGGTCTCACTGTTGTCTCATCATTGGAATGTTCACACAGTTAGCAGCGGCAACGGCAGCGAACGGCACCCAGCGGGCCACCAGCGGAGGAGCTTTCTGAGGAAATAAAGGTTAAAGATGCTAAATAAGAAATGGATGATGTATAACCACTGCAGATAAGACTGTTATATAATACCAATTATATCATCTCTACACTGGTTACCTATTAAGTTCTGTATCAATTATAAAGTATTGCTACTGACCTATAAGGCCATAAATGGTCTTCTATCACCCTACAATCCATCATGCTCTTTAAGATCACTAAGGATATCCAAGTACACTAACATAGGGAGGGCATTTTCATATTTGGCTCCTAAACTCTGGAATAGCCTTCCTGATAATGTTTGTGGCTCAGACTCACTCACCCAGCTTAAAGGATTAGTCCACTTTTAAATAAACTTTTCCTGATAATTTACTCACCCCCATGTCATCCAAGATGTCCATGTCTTTCTTTCTTCAGTCGAAAAGAAATTAAAGTTTTTGATGAAAACATTCCAGGATTTTTCTCCTTATAGTAGACTTCAATGGGCACCAAACAGTTGAAGGTCAAAATAAGTTTCACTGCAGCTTCAAATTGTTCTACACGATCCCAGATGAGAAATAAGGGTCTTATCTAGTAAAACCAGTGCTCATTTTCTGAAAAATATTGAAAATTATATGTTTTAAACTGGGGCTGCACGATATATCGCATGCGATTGTCACGCGCATTTCGTCAGTAAAGCCGGTTCCCTGATTACCGCTAAATCGCCATCACCTGCTTTCAAATGGAGCGGCATATAATAGACAGAGCCGTAGATCACTGACAAGCCACGCAATATCGCGTTCATATCGCAGATGAATCGCCTTCGATTTTAAAACAGCCCTATTTTAAACCTAAATGCTCATCTTGAACTGGCTCTCTTCTTCTTCTCCTCTATTAGAATTCCAGCAGTGTAGACACTGCTAAGTGTATTACTGCCCTCCACAGGTCAAAGTTTGAACTAATTGTTATATACTATTGAGCTAGCATATTGCATATAAAAATTAGTTCAATCTTTGGCCTGTGGAGGGCAATATTACGCTTAGCAGTGTCTACACTGCTGGAATTCAAATAGACAAGAAGAAGAGAGCTAGTTCAAGATGAGCATTTCTGGTTTAAACTTATATAATTTTCAATTTTTTTCAGAAAATGAGCGATGGTTTCACTAGATAAGACCCGTATCTCTCATCTGGGATCATTTTGAACAATTTGAAGCTGCAGTGAAACTAATTTTGACCTTCAACCGTTTGGTGCCCATTCAAGTCTACTATAAGGAGAATAATCCTGGAATGTTTTCATCAAAAACTTTAATTTCTTTTCGACTGAAGAAGGAAAGACATGGACATCTTGGATGACATGGGGGTGAGTAAATTATCAGGAAAAGTTTATTTAAAAGTGAACTAATCCTTTAAATCTTGATTAAAGATGCATCTCTTTTGCAAAGCATTTACATAATACATTTCATAACCTTGTACTCCAGTTATATCAGATCAAATGCAAATGATTATCTTTGATTAATGTTATGAACAGCAGCTACACTAATTATTCTCCATTTGCTTTTCTGTTTTATCTCAGGATGCCCATCCCAAGGTGACTAAAGTTTGGATCCAGCCTCTTATGAAGACTTCAGATGCCTCAACACCTGTGAAGAGATGACCCTAACCTAAGTAAGTGTTCATATATGGCTGAGTAATACCTTTGTGTAGAGGTTCAGCCCCACTGCAGTGGCCAGCGCTGTGCTTGTTGCCGTCACATAAGCTACTCCAATCTGCCTGGGCAAAGAAGATGCACACAACACAACCAAAACCCATATTTGTTACTGAAGCTTATCTGTTTTTTTAAGCTCCTTCCCAGACATCTGTTAATAAATCACTAGGTATGATGGCACAGTCACATTTTAAGCGGTATACACTCTGCATAGCTACCATATATCCTTCTTATAAGAGAGTAAAGTTCATGGAAAGAAAGAAGTCAAAGGAACTTACTTTGGTGTGATGGGGGAGGCAGCATTGCGATTGGTGTAGTTGACCAGAGCGTTGAAAGACTGGTTAACCCACTGCCAGAACACTACTGCAGGAACTGTCCTACATGACCATAACAAAATAATTGGTTATTATAATATATGATGCATAAAATAATATTGTTATAAATAATAATAAAGAAATAATTGTATAAAACAATACTGTTTTATAGTGCTGACCTGTAAAACTGAAGCATGAACCCTGTGATGGCCATACCCCCAGGCACCTGAAATGACATTCTCCCTATCAGGTTCATCCTGTCACCCGTGTCGGGGTGAAATGCCGAGTCATACAGCTTCTTGGCATAGTGTAGCTGCTCCTCGGTTGTGCCTGGAGGAATAGAGCCAGCTCTGAGGGAGAGAGGAAGTGACAGAAAGTAAGAAACAGAAAGAAAAGCAGAGAGATCACCTCATCAAATCAGTCTGTTTCTTCACCTGCAGCTCTCCACTAACACTTTGGCTTCATCTAGTCTGGAGTCAGGTAGCAGAGCAGTGCGGCAGTCAGTGATGTTGAAAAAGTGTTTGAGACGGCCCATGAATGTGGATTGATCCCAGCGTGGGGCGTCAATATCAAAGCCCTTCAGAGCATCCATGGTTCTCTCTCCCCTTCCAAAGAGCTTGGAGGAAGAACAAAACAAAACAAAAAAACAGAACAGAACAGAAAACAACTAATATTCAATACATCAGTGGTTTTCAGTTCCAGTCCACAGAGAATAAATCAAACTCAGATCTACAGAACAAAACAAACATGACATTTTGGATAAAAATCAGGTTAATCGGACTAAAGTCGTCTGAAAGCTTGTTTAGCACAAATCAAACTCAATTTTTTGATTCACAAATGGTGAATTTATATTTTTTGGGTGGCTCATTTTCTCTCCCCCTTGTGTTATATTCTTTAGTTTCTAACTGGTTTATCTCCAAATGCTATGAAAAAAGCCAAAAATCAGCTCTCATGGTGAGGCCAGCTATGTAAACACAAGTATGGATATCAGGCAAAACAGACCAGGGCCTTGACCAATAATCTTGACTAGTGAAATCAAAAGCTGGACTCTTATATAAGAGTCTGACCAACTTATAAGTCAAAAATCAATTAAGTTTCCACTAATCCATAACAAATAATTGAGAATACTATAAATATCATTACACTGAAACATCAACTGTACTTTGCATTAAAAAAGTAACATATGCAGACTGTAATGTATGCATTACAAACATATCAAAATTAAAGCAATGCATGAGCAAAACAGGTGATGGTGGACCAGTTTTGACATTTGTAACATCACTATTTACTGCATTGAATTGAAAGCACAAGTGCACAAAAGGCCATGCACAATACAAGCAGACAAACACTGATGGGTCCAAACTTGTCAAGACAATTTTCAGTTTCCTTAGTGGTTTAACCTGATTCACTGGGTATTTTACCAATTAAATGTTTAAAACATACACTGTGATTCAAATAAAATATCACCAAACTAACACAACTATGCACAACCAACTAGGCTAGTATGTTACCAACAAGTTTAAAGGAAAACAGACCTCGCCATGTCATTTCTAAAGTGGCTTTTAAAACATATTTCTCAAACATTAAGAAGTTTTCATTTTCATAAAACCAGTCCTGCATTAAAATGGCATTAGAAGCATGCTAAATATGCATTAGAAAGCAGTAAAAACATTGTAAGTTGTCCAGCAGCTTGCATCAGTTCATGTACACCGTACACAAGCACCCGGATTTGCGCTGTCAACTAGACAAAACCACAAATATCAAATATGCCACATTAAAGTACCTTTATAAAGCGATTGGATACTCTTGTTTATGTCTCGTGGCGCTGCAGCAGTAGTAAAAACCAATGAAGTGAGTTAAACACTGTGATGATGTGGGCTTGCAACAGTAGACGAGCACGTGGCATTCTACCTTCCAATCACTGAAGAGAAGAATCTCCCTCCCCTTACACAAGTGATAGGAAGTCAGGCTCATTTCCGCAAATCGGTTCCTTCGAACGGTTCGTTTCAATCAGCAGTTTCGAAGACAACTGATTCAGTTATTTTTGTACGTCATGAAATTGTGTGCTCTAAAAAGCATACAATTTTCTGCTATTACGTTTTATTAATGTAATATCATGCATCTCAGTTCTGTTTTCTGCAGAAAACACACAAATAAAAAGCATTTTGGAGCACAGTTCACTCCAAATGCTCATAACAAATCGGGCATGTCCGAAAGAGCCGATTCTCGGTTCACTGAGTCGTTAGCTGAAATCTGAATAGATATTACGCTTACCTTTTCCCATATATTTCCATATACATTATATTTATGTAGGAATAAAAGACTATAGAAATAGTAAGAGTTGGTAATGCTTTGAGGACCACTCGGAATCGGATCATTTAGTCTGATTCGTGAACGAATCGTTTTTAGAGCAGGTTCAACCAATTGATTGATTCAAAAACCAGTCGTATATATTTCAAGACATCATTACATCACATTAATCTGTATGTACATAAACCATGCTGTGGATTTGGTCACTGGTAGGGTTAGTATAGTCATAGCATTTATAAAATATATTTATTTATTTATTTATGTATTAAAATGTATAATTTATAACGATAATAATTGACATTAAATAAAAAATAAAAAAAGTTTAAATCAGCATAGCTAATTGTTTTCGTGAACTACGTCACTTCTTGGGAAAGCACGTAGGTTTTGCGTACTACGTAATCATCTCTTCCCCTTAGTAACCCTCAGTGGCGTCTCAGGGAGGCAGAATCACAAGATGGTGAGTTAAAGCGCTTACAAGAAACGAATTCTTATCTATAGACGTTTTTGTTTGAGATTCAACATTATCCTCACAGTCACATGACATAACAACTGATGAAATTCAGTCATGTTAGCCTTGTTGTCCGGAGAGAATTGTGATCAAGTGGTATTAAAGATGAGCAGCGGTTCTCGGTCGTGGAGGAGATTAACTTGCAGGACTGTTTAGGTGTCACGACTGTTCGAGAATCGCTTAAGCATTATGTCTCTTTGAATTGAATTGAATGTGTTTTCTTTAATTACACATTAATGCTTCTTTTGAAACCTACTTGTTTGTTGATGCTCGTGCGTATGACGTCATGATGCAAGCATTGCATAAACACAGAGTATTGTATAATCTGCGTTTTTTACAGGGTTTGTTATCAATTTTACGGAAACTGAAAAGCACCCCCGACCAGGAGGTGCGGATATTGCTTCTAGGGTTGGACAACGGTGGCAAGACCACCTTACTGAAACAGTTGGCATCTGAAGACATCACTCATATTACGCCAACACAGGTGATACAGTTACTGTAACTACTGCTTTCACATCTCAATAGGAAGACAGTTAAAAGAAATTGACTGGATCAGCTGTGTTTTATTACTTTTTTGGTTCTAGGGTTTCAATATCAAGAGTGTCCAATCGCAAGGATTCAAATTAAACGTTTGGGATATTGGTGGTCAGCGAAAGATCAGGCCCTACTGGAGGAACTACTTTGAGAACACAGATGTACTGGTGAGATCATCCGTCTGATTAACATTCGTCCCACAATCCACTTTGATTCCAAACACTTGGTTAATTGGATCTTTTTGATTTCAGATTTACGTCATTGATAGTGCAGATCGCAAAAGATTTGAGGAAACGGGACAGGTGATGCTTTGTCGGTATGATATCTTTGCTATTCCAAACTAGTTCTGCTCTCAGTCTTTAAATAAGTGGATTGATCTGCATGCAGGAGTTGGCTGAATTACTTGATGAAGAAAAGCTGAGCGGTGTCCCAGTCCTGGTCTTTGCAAATAAGCAGGACCTGCTCACAGCGGCCCCTGCGTCCGAGATAGCCGAGGGTTTGAATTTGCACACTATCAGAGACCGAGTGTGGCAGATCCAGTCCTGTTCTGCCCTCACCGGAGAAGGAGTCCAGGTCACTTTAGAACACATATTGACATTTGTCAAATTTAACCATAAAACAAATTTAGACTAAATGACTCAAATGTTGTGTTTCAGGATGGCATGAACTGGGTCTGCAAGAGTGTGAACGCTAAGAGGAAATAGAGCTACCGTGGCTTTCGCCCCCTGGACGCGCAGAGGGAATGCAAAAGTTCATGACTTTGAAAAAACTGTCAGTAGGTACAGAAAATGAAGGCACCCTTTCAAAACTATTTAAATTCACTTTTGCCTCTTTTTATAGGTCTGCTATGGTCCAGTATTCATACACTGAGTTCAAGTTAATAGTATCCTTTCTTTTAAACTCAAAATTAAGAATGTACATCCATGTGATTTCACATTATAGTCAACCATAATTTGACTTTTTTTTTTTTTCTTAATTCATTCTGCCTTCATTTCTTGAGATGAATGACTTGTTTTTATAATAAATGTTATAGTTATTTAGAGGAATTTGTTACTGAGACTTTTGTAGAAGTGACAGCCTTCATCATTCAATTGCTGTCTCTTGTTAGTTCATCTAAGGTCATATCTTTAAGTGTTTGTGAGAAACGCACAAAATATGATTCCTAAAATTAACAGATACGAATGAATTCACGGTACGCAAATTCAGAAACATCAGAATGTACAAAAGAATAGGGGACCATTGGTAGGATATGAATACATTTTTGATAATTAAATGTAAATAATGTTCAACATAGCAAATTATTTTCTGCATATATATATATATATATACTGTCGAATTTTACAAATCCGGCATTTAAGGATTTCGTAGTGCTCTATACTGTAAGTGGCCTGTACAGCTGTAATCTATACACTGACAAGTACAAGAGGATGTTTATCACACAACGATTATTTCTGTAGTGTCTCTGAATGTCATGTTGTGTGTGAAATTACTGAAGCATACTGAGTAAAATATTGAAAAGATGTGCAAGTGTTGAGTTTTATTGTCTGTGAATTCTTTGAGTAATCATACAATTGTTTTTGTTGTTTTTTTTATAAATTTTTTTTTATTTGAAATGGAGTCACTGCACCAATGCTAATGCATTAGGATATCTGTCAGACACACACCCTCACAACATATGGTGTTGACAGAGGCACAGCAGCGACTCGCCAAGACACACTTCACATTCACCTACACTCACATGATATTGCTTATTATCCAATGTCATTCTGAAACCATATGGTGTATTATTGTTTGCTGTTTCATTACCAGTTAAAGGCAAATTTTAAATGTTTTTTTTTTTTTTAAGTGATCTTTCAGAATACATAAATGTGGTATAGGTGGCACTATTGACCATGTTTACATCTTGGCATTATTTCGTTTGTTCAGTTCCTGATTTTCTATTCACTTGCTTTCCAAGGGTGAACATATGTAACTATATATATATATATATATATATATATACACTACTGTTCAAAAGTTTGGGATCGGTACGATTTTTAATGTTTTTAAAAGAAGTTTCGTCTGCTAATCAAGACTGCATTTATTTAATTAAAAATACAGTAAAAACAGGAATATTTTGAAATATTATTACAATTTAAAATAACTGTTTTCTATTTGAATATATTTTACAAAGTAATTTATTCCTGTGATGGTAAAGTTGAATTTTCAGCATCATTACTCCAGTCTTCAGTGTCACATGATCCTTCAGAAATCATTCTAATATCTGATTTGCTGCTCAAGAAACATTTCTGATTATTATCAATGTTGAAAACAGTTGTGTACTTTTTTTTTCAGGATTCTTTGACTAATAAAAAGTTCAAAAGAACAGCATTTATCTGAAATACAAAGCTTTTGTAACATTATACACTACCGTTCAAAAGTTTGGGGACAGTAAGAATTTTTATTTAAATTTTTTTGAAAAGAAATTAAAGAAATGAATACTTTAATTCAACAGGGATGCATTAAATCATTCAAAAGTGACAGTAAAGACATTTATAATGTTACAAAAGATTATATTTCAAATAAATGCTGTT
>RJVU01067793.1:7949631-7966920 GCA_003731715.1 Anabarilius grahami | reverse complement strand
TATATATATATATATATATATATATATATAATCTTAATTATGTCAGATAACGCTTAAGCAAAACATGGTCAGGTCAAAGTGTCTGAATCATTTTTGGTACCAAATTTTTATCAATTATACAGGAATCAATGAAGAATTTTTGGGTATAATATGTCACAATTTACTTTGTTTTGCTATCCTCACTTACATAAATTAACTAAAGTATCCTGTACCCACTAGTAAAAAAATATAAAAAATGTATATCTAGTCTGAATAATTTTTGGTTTGACTGTGTGTGTGTGTGTGTATATATGTTGCAAAATATTTCTATTTCAAATAAATCTTGTTCTTTCTATTCATCAAAGAATCCTGAAAAAAAATGAATGAAAATCATGATTTTCACAAAAAAAAAATATTAAGCAAAAATGATCCCCATTGATAATAATTTACTTAAGCAGCAAATCAGCACATTAGAATGATTTCTGAAGGACCATGTGGCACTGAAAACTGAAATACTGCTGAAAACTCAGCTTTATCATCACATGAATAAATTACATTGTAAAATATTATATATACACACATACACACACACTCTATTTTTCTTGTTATTATTTAATGCGATGTTAAAGGGATAGTTCACAAAGGAAGATATTTGGAAGAATGTTTCTAACCAAGCAGATCTCGCCCCCCTTTGACTACCATAGTAGAAAAAAAATACTATGGTAGTCAATGGGGGGCGAGATCTGCTTGGTTAGAAACATTCTTCCAAATATCTTCCTTTGTGTTCAGCAGAACAAAGAAATGTCTACAGGTTTGGAACAACTTGATGGTGAGTAAATGATGACAGAATTTTCATTTTTGGGAGAACTATCCCTTTAATTGTTGTTTGCTGCCACATACAACATATACATGTATGATTTAAAAACTTCGAACAAACCGTGATTTCAAAGCTGCCAGTTGTCAGTACATTTTCTTTTGCATTTACATTTTTAATGGCCCAAAAGCAAGCCTTAATCTTAATTGAATCAATTCCAGTTAATTAAATCAAAATGAGTTGGTCTGAGTCCGTTTGATCTTTAATGAACAAAACAGGCTCTGTCCCTTAAAGAGAAGAATCTCATTTAGTCTCTAACGTTTGTGTAAAAAGCAGCCAATGACAAGCAGAAACATTTGTACCACTACCCTTTTCCCCCTCCTTCTACTTTGCTCAAATCTGAGTTTATTTTTTTAGACTGAAAGAGCCGTGAGTGGCGACCGTGCTAGCTGAATAGCTAACAGCCTGTGTGCTTGAACGAGAACACACCCAACCACTCCCTCCGGTTCCTGCACTCGGCATCTTTGAGTGACATTCGCAAGCTGACACGTGCGCCCACAGTGAAACGGGCAGGCTCTATTAAGCCTGAATAAATCCTCTGCCAGCCAGCTCTTTGAGACAGGCAATTAGACAGGCCTCCATACCTCCTTCTGCATCCTAGTGTGAAGGACCCAGCCCTCATCCAGCATTCTTATCCACAGGCTTTTCCTTCCATCTGGCCCTTAGACAAGCCAAAGTAGAAAGACAGTGCCTTTTTTGAATTCTGCTTATTGAAGTGAGAGGCCCCTTTCTCTCTGATTTAAATTGGTAGTCTTGAAGTGTGGGCGTTTTTGATGGAGGCAGCCAGATATCTTCGTGATGGGTACCAAAGTTCTGGGAGAATGGACTATCATGGAGAGTAAAGCGAAATGTCAGGGAAAGGGGCATAATTAGCATTATGCTGGTCTGTTTGGTTCCTTTTAATTAAATCTGACTTCAGATAGAGACTGAAATGAAATCTGCAGCCATTCTAAGCATCGTCTTTCAGAAGAGGCCACAGTTGTTCATGGAATGCATGCCTTTTAGGCTATATGTTCAGGCTGCAGGCGAATCAGATTTTTTCACAAATTAGACCTTTTCAGGCAGACCGTCTGCACTGTTAATTACAAGTGATCAAATAAGATTTGTGTGTCCAGACATAACCAGCCTATCTGCATGGGTTGCTTTGGTAAGGACTAATAGGCGTACCCACGTATGAGATGAGGCTTTCAAAACGGATGCAGGAAAAATGGAGGTGCATCATCTGGATCTCCAAATAAGCACCCTGTCGAGATGCAGTGCAGAACTTCTTGGTACCACAGGAAAATGCAGACATTTTTGGACATACCATTTAAACACAGTATGAAAACTTCTGGCACTTCCGTCACCAGTTTTGATGTTAATGTTGAGTCACATTAAGAGTGACGCAAAAGATTGAAATCCGATTTGCATCCAGTCTGAGACGCATCAGTAATTTATAAATCAGATTCTTCCATTTGTGGTTGGAATCAGAAATCGGATTTCATGTGTTTTTGCTGTCCAGACTTTTAAAAACCCATCTGGATAAAACCTGGATATTCAAAAAAATTTGATTTTGCTGGCAGTCTGAACATGGCCTTAGATCAGTTATGTCAGAAAGGTTATTCTAGTTTTGCAGTTTGTAGTGATTGTGACCTAGTTCAGTTATAGCCTATATTTAGCTTTTCATTTCTGGCTATTGTATTTAGGCTTCAAAATGATAAAAGTTGTGTTCATTTGTGAAGATTATCATGGTGAACAAGAATCATAAACATTTGTTTGTCACAGCTTATTTTCTGCAATAATTCAAAAACTAATGGAAAAATCCTATTGGGTCTTTTGGTACATTCAAGTCATGTGGGGAAGATCGTATTTACGTAAGTTGAACACACATACCACCACAAAGTCGTAAATACCAGTGGGAAGCTCAGGATTTTCTTTGAGCCCTGATCTTTACAAGTTTACAAGTCAGTGAGAAACATGGCGGAATACCACAATACTTATGCTGCCTTCACATGTTATCAGAAGTTTCCCACTTCCCATTTCTGAAGTCATGATTACGAGCTCTTTGCTAAGTGCTTTGTTGTTGGAGAGAACAGGAATCATGGAGGACACCAGGTTTATTCTTGCCTATTTTGGGGAAAATCTTATTAAAGCCAAAATTATATTTAGCATCCCATTCATTGACAACAATATAAACATTCACCGCACTATCTAGGAAGTTAGCTTGCTGATGATTCTGGAATTTCTGTCAAATACAGGCTATTTTCCCTGTACAATACGCTTCAAATGATTATTCATGTATTCGTGCAACTTTTACTACAAGACAAGGCGATGAAGCTGTTGTGAAAAAAACTAATAAAGAATACCAGTCACAGCAGCAATCGTTCTCCCCTCCGCCATGTTTGAAGTTTATGACACGCCCAACTCGGGAACTTGTGTATTAAAAGATTAGTCAATTTCAAAAGAAAATTACCCCAAGCTTTACTCACCCTCAAGCCATCCTAGGTGTGTATGACTTTCTTCTTTCTGATGAACAAAAATCGGAGAAATATTACTAAATATCCTGACGCATCCGAGCTTTATAATGGCAGTGAACAGGGGTCACGAGTATGAGCTGAAGAAACTGTCCCTGAAGAAACAACCGATCCATCATAAACGTACTCCACACGGCTCCAGGGAATAAAGGCCTTCTGACGAGAATCGATGTGTTTGTGTAAAAAAAAAAAAAATCCATATTTAACAAGTTATGAAGTAAAATAGACTGCTTCCCGTATTCAACTTATGAAGAAAGTGTAAAACTGTTGCAGTTCAAAACACTTACGTTACGTCCTACGCTTTCCCCATTCAACTCAACTGACTTACACGGTTACACTTTCTTCGTAACTTGAATACGGAAGGTGGTCTGGCGGAAGCTAGATATTTTACTTAATAACTTGTTAAATGTTAAATTTTTTTACACAAATGTATCGATTCGCTTCAGAAGGCCTTTATTCACCCCCCGGAACCACGTGGAGTACGTTTATGATGGATGGATGTGGATGGAGGCACTTTCTTCAGCTCATACTCATTGATCCCGCTCACTGCCATTATAAAGCTCGGATGCATCAGGATATTTATTAATATATCTCCGATTGTGTTCATCAGAAAGAAGAAAGTCATATACATCTAGGATGGCTTGAGGGTGAGTAAAGCTTGGGGTAATTTTCATTTGAAAGTGAACTAAACCTTTAAAATTATCCCAGAGCTTCGCAGTGGTAAATACGACTTGCGTTCATGTCCAATTTTTAACTAGGAAACTCGTACTTACAATAATTCCGATAGCATGTGAAGGCAGCGCTATGCTATTGGTATTTGGCAGTGACATTATCAGGCTTTTTTATTTAAAACAAAACTGCATACACAAAATATGATAGCATTTTAATATAACAATATACGTAAAATGTAATGATAAAGCTTCCTAAATTAATTAAAAACATAAAAAGTAAAACACACCTGATGCACATTCTTTGTTCTTCATTTTCTTTAAGTAGAGTTTAAAACCTTGCTGTTTTTTTGTATAGTTACTTAAGAGAAGGTACACCGCCATCTTGCTCCGACGTAAGTGACTTGAACACGACTTCCCAACTCGTAAATACGAACTTCCCAGGAGGAAGCACTGCCATCTATAGGTTGATTCAAAAAAGATTTATTTATATTTATCTTTATTTTATTTGATTATTTTTGTTTAATATTTGTTTCAATACTTTAATTTCAGTTCTGTTTTTTTTTTAAATCACTGTTTTTCAAATGAATAGTTTTGTCTAGTTTTAGAATACAGTATTAAACCACACGAGATCACATGCCTGTTCTAATTTCCTCAAATAATGGTAACAGTTTGGTTCTCCTCAGCATCTGTGTTCATATGACAGAAATGCAATAGTCCAGGGTTGGATTAACGGTCGATCACACCTTATCTAAGATCAAGAGGCTCAGACCAGCTTTTTTGCAATAACATCCTGCAGTCTATGTAACCATAGCAACTCAGAGGGACCTGATTGTGCCTTTAAAGTTGCACAAATAAAAGGGCAACATTGATTTTTATCTCCTTGATGGGATATAGTCTTCTCATTTGGCTTCATTTATTGCTATTCTGGCTATGCTAGATTTAATCACACTCTGTGAGATATAATCTATAGTCAGTGAAAGACTTGAATTCATTCCTTTGTAGTTTCAGATTGCCTCCATACTTGAACACAACTAAATGTATAAAATTACTATACATTTCAGTGCATATCTGTTCCATTTATATATATATATGGATTTGTGGACAGAGATTTGTTGCATGGCCTTATCAGCACAGTCACAGACTCAAACACTCACAGTGTTTTAATCGTCAGTTCAGGCAGTAGCACCTCTGTTATTGAGTGCCATTAAAATACTGGCTGTCAGAGGGGTGCAGTGAAGGAGACATAATTATGCACCTCACCCAGACACAAAAGGCCCAACACCCACACAGTTCTCTTCCTGCACAGTGCAGTCAAGCTTTGCCACACGGGACACAGTACCGCAGATCATCGGGATCATCTCAGCAGATTTAGATGTGCACCTAATGACAGCGTTATCATTCTGGAAACACATGGAATATTCTTTAAGTCTGTACGCTGTTCTGGATGTGCAGTCTAAGAGGGTCGATAGCTGTTTTTCCTGACCGTGTGCCACCATGCATAAGTGTGTGTGTGTGAGAGGTGAGGGGGAGGAGTTAGTCAGTAAATTTTTTGTTCCTTTTTTTTTACTATGCATTTTGATGGGAATCGGGCAGCTGTTTTGCAGCTGCTGCATGAATAGAACCACCCTGAGGCCTTTAGAGCTGTTCACACAGAGCGCCTTCTCTCATTCAGAAACATCTAGATGCAGCGGAAGGTGATAGAATGCAGAGATCTGAACTGGTTTTGACTTAACAGAAAAAAGAACCAATGAAATCTAAATTTTTGTGACTTCTATAACAAATCTATATGCTATGTACTCCTACACAGCGACAAAATTCACTTTTAACAAATATATGCATTGAAAATGTACAGTCAGAGCATCTATATTAACGACTTATGTAGCACTGCACAGATTTTTGTCCAATAAAATGTTCTCTGCAGTTTATTTTTTGCAATATTTTGCAATTAACTTCAAATATATTGATATAATCAACTTTTGAAGGGTTAGTTCACCCGAAAATTAAAATTCTGTCATTAATTACTCACCCTCATGTCGTTCTACACCCGTAAGGCCTTCATTCATCTTCGGAACACAAATTAAGATATTTTTGATTATATCCGATGGCTCAGTGAGGCCTGCATTCAAAGCAATGACATTTCCTCTCTCAAGATCCATAAAGGTACTAAAAACATATTTAAAACAGTTCATGCGAGTTCAGTAGTTCTACATTAATATTATAAAGCAACGAGAATACTTTTTGTGCGCCAAAAACACAAAATAACGACTTTCCACGTGACTTTGGAGCTCCGAGTCACTGATTCGATTTGCAAAGCTCCGAAGCAGTGTTTTGAAATCGGCCCATCACTATATTGTTGAAAAGTCATTATTTTGTTTTTTTGGCGCACAAAAATATTCTCGTCGCTTTATAATATTAAGATAGAACTACTGAACTCGCATGAACTGTTTTAAATATGTTTTTAGTACCTTTATTGATCTTAAGAGAGGAAGTGTCATTGCTGTGAATGCAGGCCTCACTGAGCCATCGGATATAATCAAAAATATCTTCATTTGTGTTCCGAAGATGAATGAAGGCCTTACGGTGTAGAACAACATGAGGGTGAGTAATTAATGACATTATTTTAATTTTATTTTTCAATTTTCATTCATCTTTGGAACACAAATGAAGATATTTTTGATGAAATCCAATAGGGTTTTTTAAATTCTCAATAAAAAAGTAATGAAATTACCACATGCAAGGTCCAGAAAAGTAAAAAACAAAACAAAAATAACGACTTTATTCAACAAATTAATCTTTCCCCTGTCATTCTCCTATGCTATTTTCATTGCAGCGCTTCCAGGTTCTAAGTCAGAATCAGTATTGGCCGACGCCTGTTCACGTGAGCAGCACGACACATGCGTGTGATGCAGATGCAGGAGCCGGCCAATACTGAGCCGGCGTTTGGACGTAAACACAGAAGCGCTGAACTGCATTCGCTGCGTCAACTGCGCACGAGTCTGACAGGGTAGAGAAGAAATTGTTGAATAAATTCGTTATTTTTGTTTTGTTTTTGCACACAAAAAGTATTCTCGTCGCTTCATAACATTAAGGTTGAACCACTGCAGTCATGTTGACTATTTTAATGATGTCTTTAATACCTTTCTGGACCTTGAATGTGGTAATTACATTGCTTTCTATGGGGGATAAAAAAAAAAACCTTGGATTTCATCAAAAATATCTTAATTTGTGTTCCAAAGACAAACGAAGGTCTTACGGGCGTGGAACGACATGAGGGTGAGTATTTAAAGACAGAATTTTCATTTTTGTGTGAACTAAACCTTTAAGTTCACAGTCTTGCATTGTCTTTTTGTTCAATTTCCACATGGCATATCGTGCACACGATTTAGCAAATCGAGGGAACGAATTAGTAATTTGCGCACAATTTATAAATCAGGGGAACGACTTCGTAAAGCGTGCACATGATTTAGCCTACTATTTTTTTTCTGCATGCGTGGGGCTCTATAAATTTTCAAATACTTTTCTGCTTCAAATAAAAGTTTGTAATGTTCTGATTCACCTCATAGCTGGTTGGGTTGGTTCATGGCTTATAATGCATTTTTATAATTGTTAAATTGCAAAGACAAACTAGACTAGAAACTTCACAAATCAGCTATCATTAAAAGCCAGAGAAAATAGATATGTTTTGAGATTTGTTTTAAGGTATGTGGTTAACAGCTCAAAATATTTTTTACTTTTTTATACTATGCCATAGAGTAAAATGCATCAATAATACTCTCATTTGATTTTTTAAAGCTTTTACTTAACTTGAAAAAGGCGGCTGCTAACAAGCGGCTAAATGGCACTACAGAGGCTGTCGGTGACATTAAACGTCATCAGTCGAACAGGTAAACTAATTTTCTCACTCGCTGTGATTATAATCATGCTCTTGCTAACTATTATACACTCAAAAAAATTATTTTTGATGCTGTTCACTTTATTTAAACAATTTATTTTGATTCAACTCCATTGTATCAGGTTTCTGGTTTATTGATTCATGTTAAATTGACTTGAAACGATTACTCTTTGACTTAACTTGATGTTTTCATATTGAAATAACATGTTTCAATCAAGTAAACCCAACCAGGACTCAATCAAACAGGATTTTCACTTCCCATCATGCTTTGCAAAGGGGCTGAACTAGGAGTGTAAATGTTGAAATAAAGTGTTATTAGGAAGATGAGAAAATGGAAAGACTTTTTAATGTTTACTGTTCTATTATGTTGGTATTTAAAAGTTTCTGTTAATTAATAGTTTTAGGGTTACCATTGTGGTGAATTGTTGCAATTGTGCTTGGGTTGAGGACCTGCTAACAAACTTTCAAATTTCTTTAATAAGAAAGTAATTACTGTGGTAGTGTTCTGGGTTGCAATTCCCAAAAGCATTGTAAGTCTATGTTGATTGTAAACCATTGCCACCAATGGACTTGATCAATTTAGGCTTTACAATGTTTTTGATTAAGGCAATTTAGGATGAATCCAATATCACATCTAGATTTCTAACACAGAACATCACAAAAGTTATGTAAATCACAAAATTAAACAAGAAGAATTAATTGTAAAAATCAATGTATATGAAAACAATTTATTTTTTATTTATTTATTTATTGCTTTTTATTTTTATTTATTTTAAATGAACACAGTTGATTCTAGTTAATTTAACATGGTTGATTCTATTGGATTTCACTTGTCTCAATCATGTGTGTCCATGATATGAATTGAGTAAGTTGGACATAACCATGTTACATAGATTCTTCCTTAGTCAGGTGTTTTGTCACAACTCAAGGATTTTGCATAGAGTAAAAATAAACCTTTAATGTTAATACAAACTAAGTTGGTTGTGTTGACCCAACGTAAGTACATTAAATTGGAATAACCAAATTGCATAATGCTGAAATAAAGCAACTTAATCATGTGGAAATCCTTTCCATGATTTTTTTATGTTCGTTCAAAGAGTTATTTTTTTGAGTGTAACCTGAACTTTCAGGGAAAATGTTTTTAAATAAAGACTGAAGCTTAGTAAAGGTGACATTGAAGTCATCCTACCGTAGTGTAGTTCGTTTATAGCCTATGTTTAGCTTTTTATTTCTGCCGATTGCATTTAAACTTTAAAATTCATAAGTTTTGTTAATTTGTGAAGATTATCATGTGTAAAAATCATAAGCTTTTGTTAGTCACAGAGCTTATTTTCTGCAATAATCCAAAAGCCAATGGAAAAATCCTATAGGGGTTTTGTCAAGGGAGGGTGATGCTACACTCTAAAAAATGCTGGGTTAAAAAAAACCCAAGTTGGGTTGAAAATGGACAAACCCAGCGATTGGGTTGTTTTGACCCAGCAGTTGGGTTAAATGTTTGCCCAACCTGCTGGGTAGTTTTATTTAACCCAACAATTGTTTACAAATTACTATATGTCTGGCTTAAAATGAACCCAAAATAGGTTGGAAATTAAAAATCAGACTCATAATTACTAGAGGCAACAATAATAATCAAAAAGATGAGCATTTATTAATAAGCAATTTAATAAATGTTTATTGTTTAAATATTATTCAAAAAAAGTATTAATAAATGTTTGTTTATTAAACATATTAATAAATGTTAATTTCCAACATATTTTGGGTTCATTTTAAGCAAGAAATACAGTAATTTTTAAACAATATTTGGGTTAAATAAAACTACCCAGCAGGTTGGGCAAACATTTAACCCAGCCGCTGGGTTAAAACAACCCAATTGCTGGGTTTGTCCATTTTCAACCCAATTTGGGTTGTTTTTAACCCAGCATTTTTTAGAGTGTACCTTCTGGGTTGGCCTACAAAAATGTGTTACTCCTGCATGACACTATTGTATGTTAAACATCAAATATGTCCTGATCAGCTGTAACTACTTCACAGCTTACAGTTTTCACATTCCGTGTAGACGGCGAATTGCATATCGATGGAAACTTGTTGAATCGTGCCTAGTTAGGACACTGCGTAAAAGCTCATTCTCACAAAACCTGTTGGGTCACACGCAATGGCAACAATTTTGCCTTGCATATGTGTAGTGTTCTCAAGTATTCACTATACAGACCATGAGTCTTTAACCTGCAAAACATGTGAATGTGTTTGAGCTCACTTTTTTTTCCCTTTTAGTTTTCTGGCCAGTTCACCCCCTTTAGCATCACTGAGGCTGTCAAACAGACAGAGGGAGAGGAATGATGAAAGAGATGCGGGGGGAGGAGAGGCAGGAGAGAAAAAGAAATAAAAGCAACGCCAGGAGAGACACACAGGTGTCTGTGTCAGATCATTGGGCCCAGCGAGGGTTGGCAGAGGAGAGGAGGGGGGAGAGGGGCTGGTGTTAAATTACAGTGGGCCTGTGTGGAGGGATGATCTGGGTCACAGGGTTCCCAGCATCTCCACTGACACACACAAGGGAGTGGAGCTCATCACCACCATCCTGCTGTTCATTCTTTCGGTAGACAGAAATACAGGAGAAAATAGATGAAACAGCACTGGCACACAGGTACGATGTGAGTAGAGCTCACTCACAAAGCCCCAAATTTATGTGCCATAAATTTCTACAGTGACATAAGTGAGAAATTATATGGAAAATTGCAATACAGTCACTAATAGGCTTAAATGCGTGTAGCTCAAAGTATAAAAACGTCTGAACTCTTTTGGAAATCTGTAAAATAGCACAACCCCTCCATGTGCTGGAAATAACTAATCCCTGTCTGTTCAAATCAAATAACAGTCACATTTATTAGCATCTGAGAGGGAAAACAGCCTCCGTAAGCAGTAGCCAGGACATTAATCCAGCCAGGGTCACAGACAAAAAGCAGAGATCTATTAAGTATTAATGACAGGCAGAGCATTGCCAAATCCCTTCTTCCCAAAAGTAAAATGAGGCAAAAACAACTGGCATTCTTCTATTTTCAACTAAAGCTTTAAAAAGCTAGTATTGAGTCTTAAAGTCAGTGTGAAATCAAAATGGACACTATTTGCATTTTTAATATTCAGAGTATTTTGCATGATTCATCCTTGCAAGTTATTTTCATAATCTTTCATCAAAATTTAATAACTCACTCCACCTCTGAAACGACTTTCCTTGGCCCTGTCCCAGATGCGGCTCTCAGCCCTGTGGTCCGCCGTCAAGTCCACACTTATTTGATGTACTGTAATGCTGTAGCTGTCTTTTCACAGGCAAAAAGATTGACAGGAAAAAAATGTATTTTTAGGGAGGTCAAAGATAATGTGACTGGTCACAAATCGTGAGATTAATTGAAATTATCTAGTGACAGCACTATTTTGATTTTTTTTTTAAATGTGCATATTGGTTTGTGAAAAAAAAACTATGAAAAATAAAAGTTTTCATAATATTTAGTTGTTATTATCTAAAACTTAAAACTATTAAAAATCATTTTCGTTAACTGAAATAAAGCTGAAATAAAATAAAATATAAATACTGGATGACAAACTTAATGTTAAAACAACTTGAACAAATTAAAATCGAAGAAATAAAAGAAGTTGAAGTACTAAAATTACTAAAACTAAAACTTAAATAAAAATAAAGCTAAATAGAAAACATAAATTAAAAACTTTAAAAATGACAAGCAAATAAAATTATTAAAACTACAAATATAGTACAATGACATTATAAAAGTTATTTTGGAAACAATATATTTTGTTGTCATATATATATATACACACACACACACACACACACACTACCATTTTTTTTAAAGAAATTAAAACTTTTATTCAGCAAATATACATTAAATTGACCAAAAGTGACAGTAAAGACATTTATAATTTCCATAATGTTATATATACATACACACACACACACACACACTCTCTCTCTCTCTCTCTCTCTCTCTCTCTCTCTATATATATATATATATATANTGTGTGTGTGTGTGTGTATATATATATATATATATATATATATATATATATAACATTATGGAAATTATAAATGTCTTTACTGTCACTTTTGGTCAATTTAATGCATGTTTGCTAAATAAAAGTTTTAATTTCTTTTGAATTCAGTTTTGAATGGTACTGTGTGTGTGTGCATAATATATATATATATATACATACATACATTTAGTGTGGAAATAAGTTACATTATGGAAATAAAATGGCTTGTGAATGCTGGGTTCATAAAACAGTCAAAATGGTGCACTGAGTTTCATCTTCCATTCCTTGCGGCTGTTTGCACCCTCCCTGCAGTAATGTTCAGCTTTTTAACATTGCAGTATCATCACTGCACATTTATGACAAACCAAAAGCATCTCTTTGATTAATGTCATTACCACTTCTATTAAATCATGTCTTAAATCATTAGCTTCAATGGCTTAGACATCTGTCCTGGAGCTAGAAAATCGCCAGTTAAGACATCTGGCAAACTCACTTTCATCAGATCCGCTGTCATGTCCATGAGACATCAGAGCGGCTTTCTCAGCCTCTCTTGTCATGACGACCATCTCCCCCGTCATTCTTCCAGACTGCGATCAACACATTCCCAGCATAAGTGGGAGATGCCAGACGTGGTGGCATGACAAGTTTGATTGTTCAAAAGGAAGCACGGGCCTCTAACTAGCATTTTTTTCTTTCTAGAGACAAAAATTGCCTCATTGACATATACATAGATTCATTCATATGGAGAAACGCCCTGAGGTCATAAAAATTTATTTTGCTATTGCCCTTGCACACACACACACACACACACACACACACACACACTGCAAGCACTTCTCCACAGGGGCTATAGGCGAATAATTTCATGGTGCCAGCAGAGACAGATTCCTCTGAAATATGACCAAAGGCATTTCAACAAGATATGACACACACTCCCTCCTTCAGCGCCGTTGAGGGCTGAAAAAGAGCACACGATGAAGAGGACTGTTTTGAGGCAGGCATCAGCAAAAAAAGGCGCAAGCTGGAGGCCAGGGTCCACAAGTAAACCTGAGCTCAGCTGGACTTTCAGGAAAACCTGCACTCTGAGACACAGTTAAAATAGCCCAATGCACAAAGATATTCTGGGCTTTGTGGGTAAAGTTTCCTCCTGTAAAATAGTTTCAGGATTGTTTCTTTCTCGTAAGCACAGCTAAGGGAGCCTATAAGAACACTGAGAGCCAAAACACACAAAAATCACAGTGGCAGTGGACTGGTAAAGTATTTTGGACTGTGAAAACCAGTTTAGAGAGAAAATAGGGTATTATTGCCTAAGAGCAAAACTTTCCATTAATCTAATAGACATTCAGCTTCCTCTGAGACCTTCTAATAGAAGGTCTGGTTACAATAAGCCTCAAAAGCAGCTACTGAATATAAAACCATGAAAACCTTTTGAGAACTCTTACTAAAAGAGCGCAATGCAGTCGCTAGTAACAATAAAACTGTTTGCGAGATATTTCAGAGTGCCACACCCAGGAAAAAAAGCTGTAGCCTTTGACTAATCACTGCTACAAACACTAAAGGGTTCTTCACACCGAGAATGATAACTATAAAGATAACTATAAAGTTTTAATATTCATTCCAATTCTATGAACTCCACACCACAGCTATAATTATGATGACACAGAAGAACAATATAATTGGAATTACCGATGAATGATAAATCCACCCAGAATCCACCCAATGTTAAAGTGGCAGATGACCTAACTGCAGCTTCTGCTTATCAGAAACAGGATGTTATCGTGTGTTGGTGTGGATTGGAAGCTAATATAGTTAGCGTATAGTTATCGTTGTTGGCGTGAACGGGCCCTAAAGATAACTATAACTATTAAGTGTTAAAAAACATTCTAATTCACAATAGGGAAGTCTACACCACAGCCCACACAGAGGAACGATAACATTGGAATTATTTTCAGAACATTTTTTTCCCCAGCTGTTAATAAACAGAATGTTATCATCCATTGGTGTGAATGCTATAGTTACCATTCTTGGTGTGAATGGGCCTTAAAGAAGTACATACTCTCTAGTATGTACTTCTTAAGCTTTCAGTCACCTTGGCAACATATTTGTTACTGTAGCATAGATACAAGAAAGTTCGGTCAAGCTAAACATTTGAAAAATAGCTACACTACAAGCTATAGGCTTCTAAAGAAAAGAAGCTAACTACACGGAAGCTATACAATATTATAATAGCAACATTGCTTTATGCATGTCATCTTAACTATGTAAATATGCAGCTAACATATTTAAATAGTCATTAATCATACAAGTTATATATGGTAAAATTAAACATGTCATTTGCTAAAATCACAACTACATAATAACATACTATAACAGTTCCGAATTCAGACATTTTTTCCAGACTACATTAACCACTAGCCGATTAGCCTGCTATCTTAGCATGCTAGCTATGTTAACATAATAGATGCGTCCCAATTTATGCACTTATGCACTATTCTATACCATTTTGCATAGTGTGAGTGTGTTCACAGTGAAAATTAAAAAAAAAAAAAGTGAATGATGCAGTTAATTAACCAAGACAAAAACGAAGTGTGGAATGTTAGACGCTTCATGTAAATTGATGGCCTTCAGACTGCGATGCGGGATGACATCCAGATAACCTTATAAACTCACACACTATACAGTAGAGCACATATTGCGTAGTTTATGTCATTTGTGACAACTGTAGGCCAACTGCTTATCACTTAGCATGTTAGCTTAGCTACAACTGCTACAAAATACTTATTTTGATCATCTACATAATATATAAAAACCTGACAACTTTTGCTATTACTTTTACTACACTGCTATTGTTTGGAAAAAAGTATTTTAATACTGGACAAATATTTTTTTTAAAACAGCTTTACTACTGTCATGCTAATAAAAATGCAGCTAAATTAGGGCTACTTTTTGCTAATTACTCCCCTAAACTGATCAAGTCTTGATTGTCGTGACACACACGACTCATGCTATCGCATTAACACTCAGGCATTGGCCTTTATCTCAACTTGCATTCAATTGAGAAGTTCTGCATCGGTGTGACTGCTTTGGTCTTTGCTAGCAGCAAACACAGCCATCTACAGTCTTTTCCAATGAGGAAATTAGCCATAGACTGTTTTTGTCCAGTGCACTGAAAAACTGAAGAGCTTTCAGAAACCCAGATGTTTTCTTATTCCTTTTTTGTTTGTCTATTCTGTGCTTCAGCCTTTCTTTTTTGTTTGCCTTGTGATGCACTAAAAATGCTGAGCTGCTATTTAGAGTCAGGCATCTGACATTCTTTCAAGAAAGAAAACCCGAGGAGGGGGAGAATAAACCCTGCTCACTCTCAGGTTAAACAAACATCACCGAAGACTCGTTCTTCTTGCAGATATACACACACACACATACGCTGAGCACCTTGTTCCACATGTAGCCACATGTGAGAGGCAGGCATCCAATTCAGATTGCTCGGCTTTAGTCACGCAGATTATTAATAAATCTTTGGTTCTTCTTATACACACACACAAAAACTCAAACTGAACAACAGCAGGCCTTCATTTTTGTCAGTTGCAAGATATACATTAATTATTTCCATTGGCTTAGCAGAAACAGCAAATCTCAGCATATTCTGATCACTCCCATGTTTTTCACTGTTTGCCTCCAATTTTTCACACGCCATTGTAAACGCACTGACAGGTAGCAGTGTCTGTATTATGCTAAAGCTTGTGAATCTGCATAAAACCTCACATTTAGTTTTCAAAGCAGTAGCAAAAACATTAGAAAAATACATTTAAAAGGCTCTTATGGAAGTGCATTAGTCATATCAAGACTGAGTGGGTCACTGTCAGTTGAGAGAAAAAAACAATGAGAATCTAACCACCGTTGACCTAAATTTCTTGTCTAGTAATCAGTAAACTGAGGGAAAGGGTATTTTGACTGCTCATTTGCGTGTTTCCGCTTTCGTTTTGTTTGGTTGGTTTCAGATATATATATATATATATATTTTTTTTTTCACCACAACCTCTGTGCATTGAAATGGCTTGACAAATAAAAAAAAACATAGTGCATGTTTCTCAAATTCATTCATTCATTCATTCGCATCTGCACAACATTTCTTAAGTCTGGTCTAGGCTGAAAGCTTTCACGTGTATGATTTGGTTTACAAAGACACAAATTAAGTGTTAAATGTAAGTGTTACCATAGTGATGTTTGCAGTGTGGTCTATTTTAAGTCTGCATGAAGAACTTAAGGTTAAAGGGGACCTATAATGCCCCTTTTACAAGATGTAATATAAGTCTCTGGTGTCCTCAGAATGTCTCTGTGAATTTACTGCTCAAAATACCCCACCGATCATTTATTATAGCTTGTCAAAGTTGCCCCTATTTGGGTGTGAGGAAAAACATGCCATTTTTGTGTGTCCCTTTACATGTAATTGAGCTGCTGCTTCTGGCCCCCTTTCCAGAAGAGGGTGGAGCTTTAACAGCTCAGGCTTCGCTTTCTCAACAACAACAAAGATGGAGAATGTCACGCAGCCAAAATGAAGATCGTCAGTAACGTTGCTCAGCCTTACATTGTTCAAACCGGCGTCGGACACTGATGGAGAGACTTAGGAACAAGTTACAACTTTTAGAATGAAACTGGACATTTCTGAACGGTTAGTGGATAAATTTATGTAGTTGCTGTGGAGTTGCTTCAGCTCATCGACTAGCATGTGCCGTCAAGTTAATCTTTTGTGCATATCCAGTGTTGAATTGACCCTCGTTTGTGAAGTAGTCCGGTGTTAAATGACGGCATGGCAACAACTCTACTACAACAACTCTTCCTCTTCTCTAAAGCAGCCCAACATGGCCTCACCCCCTTTGTTGCATGTTCTCAGGGGCGGGGATTATGTAAATTTTATGGTTTGTGATGTCAACAACCCGGGAAGAAGCTTGTTGTAGTCCCTACCAGCCGTTTGTTGTAGTCCTTAAAAAGCGATTTCTGTAAAAGAAAATATCTCCCTTTGTATTGAACTTTGAGTGTCGTAACTTTGCAGATGTTGTTTGTGCTCAAACAGCAACATTACACTCTAACTAAAGTTAAAAAGTGAAATCATAATCAACCACACCTTTAAGATTCATGATACAGCCTAAAAAAAAGAAAAGAACTCTTAAACTTGAAATTAGCATTTATTTGAACAAGGTTCTTTCCAAATTACAAGTCTGTCTTTTTCATTTCACAAAATATTTACAACAGAAAAATCCCTCCATTTTATCCCAAGTATTCGGTTAGTTTCGTAACGTTCATTGGTCAATGTTTCTTTCA
>RJVU01067793.1:7850948-7949625 GCA_003731715.1 Anabarilius grahami | reverse complement strand
TTGTTTGTTTTTAATAAAAAAAAAAAAAAAAAAAAAAAAAAAAAAAAGGAAAATAAAATAAAAAATTAAACCAAAAACTTCATTCCCTGTTTCAAAAGTCATTTTTTAACTGCTAGCAGTTTTATTATTTTTCTACGAGTGCTCATAAACTCTTTTCCACATGCACTCAGTAACAAACAGGAAGCCAGAGGTTCCGTTGCTTGGAGCCGGAAATGGCATGAAACACAAGGAAGAACAATTACAGCATTGACAGTAAATGCAGAGGCATCAAGTGCACCATGACCCTCTGAACACAGGCCATTTCGTCTTCAGCTGACACGTTTGCGCTAAAGCCAACGTTGAGTCAGATATAATGAGAGGCCACGGGTAAACGAAAGAATGTGAAACCAATGCATCCTGCGTTTAACATACAGGATGTAAAGGGGAGCGTTTCTGTGGCTTTGAAGGGCGTGAGAGAGAAAGACGGGGACCAGACTGAAGGGTGTGGGTGGAGACGCGTTCTCGGTTAGCCTAAGGAGAGGACTGCGAACCAAGGTGAAGGGCATTTCCATTAAAAGCTGCATTCAGTAGGGAAGGTCAAGCCAAATGAACAATGGCGGCGATGACAATGCTGTGCTGTTCCAGTTTCCGGTTCTGTTAGAAACTGTTAAATTCAGAGTTAACGTGCTTGTGCTATTTGTGATGTATAAAAAGACCAGAGACTCCAATTTAAACAAAATGAAAGCTGAAATATGGAAGGCTGGGAAAACTATACAGAGTTTTTGCACATGGGTGTTCTAACAAACGACAACCATGTGAAGTTAATAAAACTTCGTGGGCTACAATTCTCTCAACAGTAAATCGCCTTAAGTTTCATTAAGAGCTGACTTAATGGTTTTACTGCTGACTTCCATCGTTTTGCCTGATGAGTCAACGGTAATTGCGAAAATTTGGATCTTAAAAAGAAAGTGCAACATTATTGATGATTCAACATACGACAGCGTCCTCTTATTTCTTGCAAACAGTGAGTGTTATTTTTAGAAGATTAACTTGCGTTCATGGTACATAATCACAACACCATTAGTGCCTAAATAATGTGCAAAGCTATGCTTGACTTTGTGATATTAACTTTCTTTTTCACTGCTCTCGGACTTCAGCAGTTCATTCTAAATGATTGATAAGATCTGTGTACAAAAATGCCCCACATGCATCTCTTTAAGACATCTCCCCAACTGGTGACTGGCAGCAGTCACTGGAGCAGGGGTTAACTGGTGACGTAATGCTTGGTGGAAGACTGGCCGTAGAGGCTGTAGAAGTCAGTGTGCCTGTGCGACTGAGAGGCGTCGATCCAGTCGCGCATGGACAGGCTCTGGAGAGACTGGGACATGGCCGGGGCCGAGGGCAGAGGGGCATGGGAATACTCCTGTGAGCTCACCGGCCAGGGGAAGGAGCTGGAGCGAGGGTAGGGTGGATGTCCACGGTGGTTGGACACGGAGGGCACCCCTGAGCAGTAACAGTTATCGACCGTGCACATCAGGATCTTCCGCGCACCATACTGGGGCAGCTGGGAGGCGCTGCTGTTTGGGTAATGGGAGTGCGGGAATACCGAGGCTGAATGTGGTAGGGGTTGAGAGCCGGAGGCTGAGCTGCTGCTTCCTACATGCTGGGTGGAGCCACCAGGCCCCAGAGCTTGCTGGGAGGACTGACCTTCGCCTGGGGTAGAGCCCTGAGTGAGACTCAGGCACGGCTGCTTGGCAGCTGCAGGGCCTGATGAGGAGGAAGAGTCCATGAAGCTAGCGCCCGCTCGGCTGCTCCCGCTACCTTCGGGGAACGCCACGGAGTGCCTGCGCTTCTCGCACAGATACGCCGGAATACTCTGGAAAAAGTTTGCGGGAGCACTGAACGGAGCTGAAAATGAGAGGGAATGAGATTCAAGTATTAAAAAATTATTATGGAAATGGTTAATTATAAAAAAAAAAAAAAAAAAAAAGAGCATAAAACATCAAAAGGTTTTATATAATTAACACTTCAATATGTGCAATTTTTCCATAAATACCTTCCAGCATCTTGCAGAGGTTCTTCTCTCTTTTAGAGATTTCAGACAGAAAGAGTTTGGAGTTGAGGCTGCCCACTTTGTACGGTGACAATGTGATGCCCACATACGACTGAGACCTAGAGTCCAAAACCACGCAAGTTAATGTTTACATGCCACACAATATCAGGACAGGAATGATGACTAATGAAACTTATGATAATGATTCATGTATGAAAACTCAGCAGTGACTCACCTGTCCATTAGTATTTTCACAGATTTTGTGTTCTAAAGAAAAAAAGAAATTGTATATCAGTATATAAAATTGTGTATTAGTATAAAATGGTATATAAATGGTATAATGCAAATTATATATATATATACACACACACATATACACATGGTAGGAAAAAAAAAAACTATGTAAATGTCAAAGAACAAGCCTGGAATGTATTTTCGCATCTCCATTCTCATTGTCTCTACTGATAAAAAGGTAAAAGGCTAAAATAAAAAATAAAAAGTCATTATAAAAGTAAAAGTAACAAGACAAGATGCAAATAATATATTATTATATTATATTATGGTGGTATATAGCTTTATAGTGGTATACAAAAATATTGATAAATAAAAGATACAGACAGCAAGCTCGCCCCACCAATGTTGTGTGTGGGTTTTTGCACAACAAAGTTGTTGTGTGGGTTTTGGCACTCAAAAAAAAGCTAAAAAAATTCCATAACTGATTTTTTGCCAGTCAACGGAATGTAAGAAGCTAAAATAAGACTGCAGTGAATACAAGCGATTCAAGGATAAGATGATAAGAGATGCATGTGGAACGTGCATGTCTGCAGCAAACTTTTATACAGTTTATGAACACTCTTGGAATGTTTTCCTTTGAGAAAATGGCCAAATCTATATATTTCTTGATTTTCCCTATAAAAACAGTAATTATGCTAACCGTTTTTGTTCACCCCCATGCTTAACATTTGATGTCTCGTTCGATGAATACCTCTAAAATTACATTGTTTACATCAAGAATAACAAATAGCTGAATCTGATTTTTTTTTTTTTAAAAATCTTTTTATATTTCCTGGATTCCAGAGAGGTGAATTATGTCTATTCTACATTGGGCTAAAAATAACAATTTCCTGGCATCTTTGTATACTATTGCACTATTATAGTTTGCTATAAATCTGAGTCCACCAATAGCAGCCTGGCAGAAAAAAAAAAACCCTTCATCATCCTCGCCATAATAAAGGCAAAGGCATTTTAAAACACTGCTAAATGTCACCATTTATAACAAACACAGGCTATGTGGTATTGACAATGGCAATAAAAGTCAGGTCACCTTCATAAAACCGATTTCCTCTGCCTTATCGAAAACCATCTGAATGGAGCTGAGCAGTTTCTTTGCCTCTTGCTGTTTCTGGTGAAGCTGCAGGGCCTGCGCCGAGTTCTCCTGGCAGAACTTGGAATGGGCCTTATCCAGAACCTCCAGGGTCTTCCCCAGATCTTCCTCCAGGAGCTGCTGCATTTTCTGATACTGCAGCTGCACCTCCTCCTTCAGGTGCTGCACTTTGTCCTGAGGTTCCACAGATCAGCACAAAACCATAAATTATTATGCAAGTCCTGCGGTGTCTTAACAATGGGGGTTATGCAGAGACTGCATCTGATGTGGATGATTAGGAAGAGCCACTGAGGAACTAGATTTGTAATGGTACAAGAACCAGGCATAACCTTTATCACAAACCTGTACAAATGTACTAATGTGGTCATTAATCACAGTAATGGGAAGAGTGTCTTGTATTAAAAAGCTGTAGTGTTTAGTTTTCAAAGCAAAGGATGCAGTTGTTCTGCTAATAATAATGTGATTTAGCTCATCAATGCTTGAACATTTCACACTTACTTCCATGAGACATTTGTCAGATTCTAATTTGTAGAGTTGCTCTTCTATGTCCTGAACACGGTCCTCGATCCGATCCTGCTGTTTAATCAGCATTTGCTGAAATACAAAAAGAAATGATTAGGTCAATACTGTTTTTTTTAATTCTACGATATGTTTAGCTAAATTTGACGATCAGAATATCTAGCAACACTGAAATAAGAATAATCTGATAACCTACTGTAATCCATAAATAATTACATTTAAAAAACAAACAAAGAGTGAAATAATTAGAAACCATTTTCCACCACAACCAAGCCAAACTGCTCCTAGCTTTCAAAGGATATTGTCAGTGAAGACTAAGCTTGAGATGAAATAAAATATCACTTGTGAAAAGAATATGCACTGCATTTGCAATGCGATTTGTATGTAATTATGCAAAAACTGTAAACATTATTTGTATATTTTGGACATAAAATGCTAACAAAGAAATTACCCAAGCCAATTTTATTCCTCGCTTTAAAAATGTAATTTCCACCACCATCACTTGTTATGAAAAACATTACATGACCTGAGGTGGAGTGGAAATGACACTTTAGTGAAAATGTTAATGGGTTTCAGAACAAAATTATTGTATTGGACTTTGTTAACAACAAAGCAAGAATCACAAAATTACTGTAATGGCATGTTTTTAAGGAAACTTAAAATATGCATTTAATAAAATCACAATATTAACAATGTTGCTGAATTATACATGAGCAGTAAAATTCATGAATATTCAATATTTAGCTCAGTCCAAAGATAACAAATAAATGACAATGAGTAGAATGCAAGCTATATGCAGAACATTCATAAAAGAAGAAAAGATCTATGATCTACATTCCTAATGCTGGATTATAAATTCAGTTTGATCTATAACCTAAGAATTCTTCATAGTAGAAAATCATTTTAGTCTTGTCCATTGCTAGACAATGACATAACAATTGAACAATCTAGTATTTATAATAACCAGCATATTCTTTCTAATCGTTTCTTTTAAAAACCACATAAAGAATATGAGAATGTGGCACTGAGACAAAAAGATTGGTTCTGTTGTGATGGCACAAATGTAACTTTTCTAACTTCCTGTTTCTTTCTTTTCAATGAATGCAATTGTCAAGGCCCCGCAGAGAAGGACTGGTGGCTGAAGAGGAATTTCAATTATTTTCCTTTCATATTCAATGGCAAACAAAGGGGAAAATGCACAATCAACAAACGACTTGCGACGCCTGACAGAAGTTCAGTGGTACCTAAGGAACAAACCAAATTAGTTTTAATTAAACAAACGCCTCGTGCAAGAGGCAGTCACCAAAAAGAAGGTGGGGGTGCTGTCATGGCAACAAAGCTCTTTTTTTCATATCTGTATATTCAGAGGGGAATATGAGGGAGGAAAAAGGAGGAGGAGAAGGAAAGACAGCATAGAGGAGAGCAAAGAGAAAGAAAGAAGGCTCATTTCACACCGTCTTTCCCCATTTTGTCTTTGTCTGCGTCCAAGGCAGAGACAAATCGTGTTGACCCTGTGTGTGTGTATTTTGGAGCAAAGCTCCGTAATGAATGCAGGCTAGCTCACAGATAAAACTGCTTCCTGTAGAAAGAGGACAAACCTCAACCACATCAAGCCACTTATGCTCAAAAGCTTACAGGCGAAAAACAGGGCTTGCGCTGCCAAAGTTGACTGAGGGCACGTCTAATTCAGTAGTGTGACGTCAAATTTTAATAACCTCACATGCAGGATGAAAGCTTAAACAAAACAGGTATTCTTCGTAGAAGCAAAGAAGTCAGTTTTGGTATTTTTCTTCATACTTGAGAGTAATACTCTTATATAATTCTGATTCATCTCAGCTACAAAGAGTAAAAAACAAAGGGAATCAATGTCAGTCTTCAGAATGCAGCAGTACAGGGCAAACGCAAGACCCAGAGAGGGATGCGCTGCAAACTAATGATCTTCAATCACACCGTCTGACAGACGCTTATAACAGCTGACTGTACCCTCTGTACCAAATGAACTACATCAATCACTGCCGATAATATGCGCAGCCAAACCTTTTCCTTTCAACAGATTTTGTTTGTTGAGCGTATGACAAATTGGATCCACAATCACATGGTACTGGGTAAACGGACTTGTTTCCATGTATCTCGCTTGTGCATCAAACGATTTTCTTGTGGCGAAAATCCATTACCAAGATTTGGATCCAAGGAATTGGATTTGGCTGTGAAACAGACTCATACAGACTACACGAACCTCTCTACATTACCAAAAACACCACATATTTACAGCAAGATGTGCTATATTAAATTTCAGTACGGCTGAAGATCTATCTCATATAAAGTTTTACAGTGATAGTACTTTATTAAAAGCAATATGGAGCCATTTGCACACCATAAAGCCACTTAGTGCAGTAATTTGAAGGGATAGTTCACCAAAAATAAAAATGTGGTCATCGTATTTACTTGCTTTCATGTCCTGTATGAAAACCTGTTTGACTTTCTTTTTTTGTGGAACACAAAAGAAGTTATTCTAAAAATGTTTTAACGCGTTTTTGTCCATACAATGAAAGTCAATAAAGTTCAATGTTGTTTTGGACTCCCTTGACTTTTATTGTAGAGACAAAAAGGTTCTTCTAAATATCTTCTTCTTGTTCTGCTGAAGAAAACAAAATGACAGGAGTATGAATAAATTACAACAATTTTAAGTTTGGATGAACTACCCTTTTAATCTGCAAACTGCATGAAATACAGTGAATTTGGCGACATGCGTCAATGGCCAACAGCATACGATTGGTTTCTGAAAACACGAGTTCACCATCTACTCCTTTACAGATTGAATTGGTGTTTATCTACATCAACAATCAAGACAGAAGTAAGGTCACGAAGCAGAAAACCGCATGGAGACAGAGAATGTCTTTGAAGCTCTAGGATCTTAGACCATGGCCTAATTGTAGTGACTGATGAGCTCGGGCTGCCGGCAGAAGCCTGGAGGGTGGAACCTAATACCTCATGGCAGCAGTGCTGGCTTGCCATCCAGGACGGACCTCTCTCAAGGGGGAATGGGGGTAGGGTGCTCAAAATCACTGTCATTTCAAACCAGCGTCTCTTCCACCAAGGTCAGATTGAACGAGGCAATAGCAACCTTGCCCTGAGCTACAGCCCCAGACAGAGCCATTTTGCCTTGTAGCAGATGAACGTGGAAAGACAAATGTGTCCATCAAAGGCGGTAAACTTAAGATTCACAAACACAAGCTATCTGCGAAAAAAAGAACTCTGGAAATCCCAAAACATCCCAAACAGGCATGGTTTCAGTTTCAAATAGCCTGGGCTACACAACAACAAGAGTTCATTTTGTAGATTGATTGGTCATTGCTGGCATGTCCTGTCACAGAAATGCCTGGGATAACTGATGGCATATGATTTATATAATCAACATAAATGGAAATTATGCTGACAGCAAGCACATGAATCAAATCAGAGGCACGCGAGGACTGCTTGACTTCATATAAACAAAGCTACTGTAAAGGAAAAAAGCATAATACGCAACTCTCAGCCACATCCAGTACTACTAACTAAAGAGGTATGTTTTAAACATTACGAGAAAATATAATATTTGAGCAGTTTCGCTGTGACACTCTATTTTTTATTGGTTTTAGGTTCATGAATTGCATATAAAAGCATTAAAAAAAATCTTCTAGAGCATTGTGCATTGCTGATTGTTTAAAACAAGAAAATCCAGGTCGTTTTGTTGCAGCGTGCCTTGAAAATGCAAGGGGTTGTTAAGGGTAAATTAAATCCAAATCTGGCCTTTTCCCTCATCTGTGCCACAGAAAATAAGACTCATCATTAAATTCTCCAGTCGCAGTCCTCCCCCTCCCCAAAACGCCACGCAAGGATGCACCTGTGCTGGGAAGATAAGCCCAGAGGAGAGCTTCGGTATTGTTTGCAGCTCTACCCAATTGTTTATCATTCAAATGGGGAAAAAAAGGGGGGAAGGGGACTGAATAGTTAGCAACTACATTTATAAATCTCACCGTCTCATCCGCCAAATCCAGAAGTGAACCACAACCTTTAGCTGGAAGTAAAAAAAAAAAAAAAACATAGCATGTGAAGAAGTACTGGCCACTTACTCTGATATCGTTACGCCTGACTTCTATATCGCACACCGCATGGCCGTGGTTGGTGGCACATCTGGAGAAGCAGCAGTACTGGCAGACGGCCACATGCTCGGTTTCACAATGATACAGTCTGTACTCGTCATGCTGTGGACAGCTCCAGGCCCGCACGTCCTCGGCATCCACCAGTAAGTGTCCCGCATTGGAAGAGGGTTGTTGGAGATGGGTCTGTACGTGGGAATGGCAGCAGGGCGCATTGCACCTGAGGCAAACCTTCTGGGCTTGAAGCGGAGGACCACGCCGGCACAGAATGCAGTGCAAGACTGCTGGCGTCTTCTCAACGTTTAACGCGTTGAACTTCTCCACGATGTTGGACAGCTTGTGGTTCTTCTCCAGAGCTGGTTTTTGGCTGTAGGCATGGTTGCATTCGGGACAGCGAACCATTCCTGCATCTTTAGACCAGGCCTCATTGATACACATGCGGCAGAAGTTGTGTTTACAAGGGAGCTGAACTGGCTCCGAGAACACATTCAAACAAATTGGGCATATGAGCTCTTCTTCGAGACAGTTCTTCCAGTTCTCGGCCATCTTTAATGCTCACAACTTAAGTCAAGGTAAAAAAAAAACGGCGTTCCTATACCTGAAATGGGTGGAGTGGAAACCACAACAACCTTGTTTTATCCCTCAAACCTCAACTTTGTGCCAATGAGAGTATGAATACTCCTAGAGAGAATACTTTCAGCTCAAGGCAACATCATTACACCACCCACCACTTCTTCATTCGTTCGTGTCAACTGTAGGCGTCTCGAAAATTGTGTTGCCACAGCACTAAAGTGGACTTTTCGGTCTTGTGACTTTAAATGCCAACACACTGGTTCATATTCTACATGTGTGGCTCTGATTCCTGCGCCCACTAGTTATCTATAACGGCTATGAATAATACAGTCTGCTGACGACCAGCTTGACAGCTTCTCGTTTACTAGGTAAAGACACGTTGATAGGCCGATTTTCGAGAACAGCCTCGAGCGAGAGACTAATAAAAGCTTTTGAAAGTAAATTATAATTCTCACGACAAGGCTTTTGTTGTTTTTTTCCGCTGCTATTTTGACATAGCATCACACTGACATTGGATTTTATTCCCAAAGAGGATTATAATGTTTCTGCTAGATCTCCATACAGACGTGCGTTACACTTTACATTAAAATATTCATATCGCTCATCCACGTAGCGTGTTTTACAGTTGAATTTCATAGAAAACAACGATCTTAACCAGACCAATCGGTTAATTCTTACACATATGTGTCTACTACGCGCATACTAGACTTCGCCCTCATTATAACAAAGGAACATAGAGAGAACAAGTCTAGAGAAAACTGGACTGCCGAGTGCCTTCACTTTGATCTCTTCAGGCGAGAAAAATGAAGTCTTATTCCGATACACCACCAAAAACAAACAGACAGCCCTTCATATTTTAAAACGAAACGGAGTGGTTCTCGCTAGTGCAGTCTGTCATCTGCCATCTTGCGTCCCTCTTTAAAAATGAAAAAGAAAACGTCTCTGTTTGGCCCCCATCAAGCCTCTCTCGCTTTAGTGCTTAAAAGAAATCAAAAGTGGATTACAGGCGCGCGTTTCTTCGCTGGTTCCGAATCCTATCGTGGCCGATTCCTGAGAACGTGCATCCATGGGTCGATCCTCAAAACGGGCCGATCTCACCATGGTATTATTTATGGTTTTTCCCTCTTCTCTCGTCCAGGCTTTGATGAGGGTTGGAATGCAAGGACAGAAAAGAGAGTTTCAATACACACAGAGCTTCACACTCGCTCCTCCTCTCCCAACGACCACTCCGCCAATCACGTGACTCATCCCTGCTTTGACATGCAAAAAGGAGGTGCTTCGAGCAAATAGGCGGGGCTTTGATTAAAAGGGCATCTACGTCGGGGAATAACGCGAAGATTATTGATTCAGCCGAGTGACTCGAATCTTTTGAATCAATTCACTAAAAAGAATCATTCAGTGTTGTTTTTGTATTATTTATATATTATTTTAGTTTTCATTAATATTTTGAAATTAATTTTATATTTATTTATTTATTTAATTTTACTATTTAGGCTTAATTTATTATTTCAGTTTTAGATTTAGAAGGGACTTTTAATGCAAGTTTTGCCAGTAGGCGTCGGAGAATCGACCAGCTGCGAGTGTCTTTTTGTGTATTATGAAGCAAGTATTTTAAAACATTTTTTAACATTAACATAGTTTAAATTAAAAAAAAAAACAACATGGTTTCATACGGGAGACTTCAGTGAAGAGAAAATGTGAGTCAGTGCCTGGAAGTGAATGAGAACGATTCATTCGAAAGATTCGTTCAAAAACGATTCGTTTACGAAACAAAAAAAAAACATCCCTAGCTCTCTTCTGAGTGATGTGAAAATAGTTTTATAGGTACACAAGTATGAACCCACCATTTTAATTAATTAGCTTCCCAGCTAACATATGGCTGACAGACAGGTGGTCTTATTTTTCAGTCTGTCTGTCAGTCATTTTGTGAATTTGAGTTTGCCGACATCGAGACGGCTGATTTTATTCTTGAGAGACCTTAATTATCACAGAAAAGATCGAGATTTTCAACCTATACCCAGTTCTATGTTCCCATTACATTGATTGAATAGGTTTCATTGACTAGGTTACAACAGTTGTTGCCCTTTTAAGAGGAGCTTCGTCATAGCCAAAAACACGATCAGTTCAGGGAATGGTGAGAGGGGGGATTACGGGGATTTCTTACTCGAGCTGTAATGACATGAAGTTGTTAAATTCGCTGACATAATCCAGTCCTTCCCACATAGGAAACTACTCAAACATCCGACAGGTGACGTATACAGTACAGGAAAAAAAAAGTCACATTCAGAATATCCAAGTGTTTTTGAGGGGACGAGCACTTACTGTACATGTTATTACAAATGTGATCAACATAATCACAATTTGCAATTAACTATGCTATATCTCGGTCTTCTAGACAAAGGAAGGGACAGAAAGCTGAAATCTCTCGAGGCATCTTTTCTGTAAGCATCTTTTGTCCTCATGGGAACCAATTATACAAAAGTAATTTGAAACCTGCACCTACCTAGTCATGTGGTGCCTCATTTTGGTGTATGGTTCTGGTATTTATATAGGCTTCATACACTAGGTGTATACTTATTTAGGCCTATATTTATGGGAAATACACCAAGATTTATGCTACAGTGCCAAAATGCACGTACCGTCAATGCTGAATCAGTAATAAAAACGAGAACATCAGAGACATTATTGTTATGAAACAACTTTTATTTTGCAAGCAAAATTATTTGAATTGGCAAAAGCACTAAAAGAACTCATATATCCTAATCCATAGCTCATTTGTGTAAATGTTTGAACATTTTCCAAGATAACTCAAATGTTTCCTAGAATAAATAACCATAAAATAAGACTAAAATATCAGATGTGCCCATTGTGCAACAACCAGTAGTTGACAAACAGAAAATGTAACCACCAAGGCCTAAAATAGTAAGATGTGTCGTCTTGTTTATTTATTTATTGCAACAATCATACAGTTGAAATCGTGAAATGCAATTTCACAAATGTGTCAAAAATGGTATCTTTACTAAAAGTTAAGAATATAAATTTGCCAATAAAAATTGTAATTTGGAAAACCCTTATACAAAACTATTTCTGTAACTTTTTAATTTTTAATTTTAACATCAAACTGGCCAAGAAATTACTTAAATCTCATCAGTCAAATTGACAACTCTGCCTCTGAAACACTAAAATAAAGTGAATTTGGACATTTTGTACAAAAATAAGTTAGTTATACATGCTAGCACAACGCACAGTTTGCATTTACGTTCATGTGAACTATAATATACATACTTTTTCAGTAATGATCATCATTGAGAGCAACTGAATGAATTTCGAAAAGTCATATAAAACAGATGTTACTAGCCACAAAACAACTTTAATAGCTGGCTGAATTACAAAGACAATGTATAAGTCCTGAAAGTATGACAAACACCACAGATATCCATGCAATGCCACATCATGTATCCCTGGAATGCCGCTGAACACTTACTGTAAACATGCCCTTTCTCAGAACACAGTGTGGGTTTTTTTAACATATAGTTAAAACATACAGTTAAGGGAGATGTGATTAGATTTGGCTTGATTATCAACCCATATAACTATACATTGAAACTTCAGAAACAAACAGTTTGGGTGGCAGTACTGTTCAATATGGTCCCAAATCACAAGATTGTTTGAACTGTTTTTTCATATTTGGTCAAATACTCAATATAAATATTCAATAGTTCACAAACATAGTAAATTAAGGCAGGTTTCAATAAGATGGGACCATACGTTCTCTCTCAAGTGTCTTTTGCAGTATTTGGCATCACCATTCTCCATTCAGGGTCTGTTGGCAGCATGCCTGGACTTGGGGAATGTCCACGACTCATCTCTCCTTCCTTTTCCCCTCCCTACAGGAGTATTAGATAGCCTTGACATCAATGAGGTGGCTGTGTTGGGCACCTTGCCTTAGGGACTTGATGTTTTGTAGCCTTCGCCCATGCAGAGTGAAGCGAGACCATGCCAGCAGCTGCAGAAGGGCACAGGAAATGGGCACAAACACCAGCAGGTAAAAGCAACCCTGACGCAGTGGCACAGGAACCGCAGGAGCTGCAATCGGTGCTTCAGCCACTGAGTTCCTCTCGAAGATGTCATATCCTGGAAAAAGATGGGAGGAATGATGAATCAAAGAACCCTGAAAAAATGTTATCATGGTTTCCACAAAAATATTAAAGGGTTAGTTCACACAAAAATGAAAATTCTTTCATTAATTACTCACCCTCATGTCGTTCCAAACCCATAAGATCTTCGTTCATCTTCGGAACACAAATTAAGATATTTTTGATGAAAACCAAAAGCTTTCTGACCTCCGATAGACTGCAACGTTATAACCACTTTCAAGGCCAGAAAGGTAGTAAAGACATCGTTAAAATAGTCCATGTGACTACAATCAATTCTGAGCACTGACATGGAAGAGAAGAAATTGTTGAATAAAGCCGTTATTTTTGTTTGTTTTTTGCACACAAAAAGTATTCTCGTTGTCTATCGGAGGACAGAAAGCTTTTGGATTTCATCAAAAATATCTTAATCTGTGTTTCGAAGATGAATGAAGATCTTACAGGTTTGGAATAAACTACATTATAAAATCTATTAAAAAAGAAATCTTATTTTGATGTTTCTACTGTATTTTTGATCAAATAAATGCAACCTTGGTGAGCCACTATAATATTTTGCTATGCCATTTAAAATGAATTGGGTCAAATGCAGGAGAGAGATTCTTTGTTGTTGGCTCCAGTATGAAGAATGTGCTTGTTTTCCCTCATTTGTAAGTCACTTTAGATATAAGCATCTGCTAAATGATTAAATGTGAATTATTAAATGTGATTGTTACTTGCAACGCAGGTTTAGTCAGTGCACACACACCTGTGTAGAGACACAGCAGCCAGGTACCAACAAGAGGGGCAAAGGTCTGACCAGGCTTGGTTACCAAGGCAACCATACCAAAGAGCAGGGCAGAAGCTGCTTGTTGCCGGTGGTTCAACACAAAGTCCTCATCCACTAGGTCTGTGATCACCAGGTTCAGAAGTTTACAAGTGCCCTCGGTGAAGACACGATTACTACGGAGAGATTCAAACAACACAATAAAATAATAAAAATAGATAAAAGACAATGTTGATGAAAGATTATTTGAATCTGTTCTCAGAGGCTAATGTGCATCCTTTTATTAATCAAACAGAGTTAATCTTGTAAACTTAATAAATGGTTTAAATGTTGTTTTTTTTTGTCAAAGATAAAGAATAGCAAAAAAACTAAATGCACGTCATCACATTAATTAACAGATTTTACTTAAATACTATAAATAGCTAATACTTTTTCAAATTAATAAATAATTACACTTTTTAAAAAGGTATGGCCTGTCATTTTGAACATTATTATCAGCTAAATTGTTTTCATTTGTTATTTCTACTAAAATATTTAGGATATTTAAGGACATTTTATTAAAAAAAAAAAATGTAGAAAGATAACTTTAATCATAATTCTAACTATTTCGCTGTTTTGCAATGTCATATAGTTCACAATAACAATACAGAGTGCACACGTGTGTTTTCTCTCAGCGCATGTCCTTGGACTGTTAGCATAAATATAAGATCTCTGTGTCAAGTCTTGAACCAAAATGGATTTGCTAGCAAACAAAAGCACACCTGCTCACCTTTATCTGTCACCGTCCCACCGGTGGGACGTTTGCCATTATACATTTAAAACAATAATATCTTAGACTAAACCTAAAGTAATATTGACAAACTATATATCCTTTGAAAGCTTACAGATGCTAGTTTTCATATTTGTAACTGATTTTCGATACAAATAACAGGAATTATTACAGAGAATATTTTCAGACTCATAAGGCGTGTTCAGGCCTTTATTTTGAAATAGCGATGCATATGAAAAAATCATGAAAATTGGTAGAAACCTTTTTTTTTTCATGCCAAGACTTCAAAAGATAACATTTATTGCATTTTTTGAAAGAAAAAAAAGGGTCTGAAAATGTTTTAAATATAACGAAAAAACATTAGATTCTCCGTTTGTGATTCTGCGGAAAGCTATAATGCACATGTTCTTTCAAAATGTCTAGTACGTGTTTGTTAAGAGGTTAAATTCAAATCAAATACTGCCATACTGCACATACTACTTCTGAATAGGATGTCTGCTTTATAAATTGAATGAAAATTATGGAAATATATGGTTCAGATTACTCAAAGCAAATATGGAAACGGAAGCATCCTTATATAGTCACCAATGAAGCCTGGATGTCATATAGTAGAAAGGTTTGGCACTGCGCCCAAACAAAATCAAAGCTCATTTTATGAAATATCAACCTAAAATTTGGAACACAACTTATTCCGATTTTTGGTTTTCGTTTTCATGCAGTTTTACAGTTGAGCATGTTTTGTAAAATAAATATTTTATATAAAACCTTTTACATTTTCTAAACTTAAACTTCTATATATTTTCATAATTTTTCTCACTTCTACAATAATCTGCCAAGTGTCTCCTAAAACCAAACTTAATTAAAAAGACCAAATTTAATTCTGTGCTCCAAAGTATTCAAGATTTATAATAATTTAAATTGAAAAAGTAATTTTCAGGTCTATGCTCAAAAATGGGGACTGACAGTTAATAGTTTTTGTTTTAACCTGTTAACCAAAACATTTCGAACAATTTGAATTTCTGACAACGGAGGGGCTCATTTCTCACCTAGCAATAAAGATGCAGAGCAGGTACACCTGGTCCGCCCCGGCTAGAAGCATGGCTACGCTGAGGCCCAGCTTCAGGAGGAAGAGCCCGCGGACAACCTGGTACACACCCAGTCTTTGGCACAGCGTCAAGAAGTAGAGATTGTTCAGATGAGGTGCAATGTAAGAAAAGCCTGTCTCACAGGAAAATACAGAATTAGCATAATAAAAATACACACACATGTATATATGGGAAATCGTAACCTCACAATAGGTTCACACAAGCAGGTTTACATAGCCAGCATTGTTGATGTGCTGTGGCCATGTGAATGATTTCTTTCTCTCTTACCCAGCAGGAAGGAACCGGTGGAGGCAGAGATACGGTCTGACAGGAGGTGCTCCAAAAACAGTGGAAAGAAATTGTTGTTGAAATGGCAGTGGAATACCTGCAGATGGTGGAGTAGAGGAAAATATATATAATAAGTTCTCTAATTGGAGGATTATAGACAATACCACTTTAACTTTGTGTCTTATGTGTTTACATTTACCTGTACAAGGTTCATAGAGACAAACCACATAAAGTTCTTGTGGCGTGACAGCTGCTTTAGATATTCTCCAAGAGTGACTGGCTTCTCAAGTGAGGTAAAAGGAGCTTGACCGACACTCAGTCTATAAGAATGTCAAGGAGGATGGGCAATCCAACGGGAGGAAACAAAGAGAAAAAAAGTTAGTGAAAATGATACAATAAAACAAATACATATTATAAAAAGATGCAATGAGCATCATTTTATTAAAACTCTCTACATCGACCTGCAACCAAATAGCCTACAGCTAAGCTATCTATAAACTTTGTTTCAATATTAGCATTTCACAGGGTTGTAAATTGCAGTCCAGTTTGTAGTCCAGCAACAATATTCTGTTAAATAACTCCTTTTATGTTTCTTCAAAGAAAATAATACAGGTTGGAAAAATTTGTGGGTGAGTAAATGATGCCAAAATGATCATTTTTGGGTCAAATATTCCTTTAAGGAGCTGGTAACACAAATGCTGCATGTTCATATCCAGCGCTATCAACATCCCTCCCTTGAGCGATGCAGTTAACCCCAGGTTGCTCCACGGGGACCGGCTCTGCAATTAGTGTGGTGTAAATTGCTTTGGATGAAAAGTAACTGCTAAACGACAAGTAATATTTAGCACTGAAAAACAATCATTCTCTTACTCAGTGAGTGCTTGGCTCTCGTTCTTGCACGGATGGACTTCATTCTCAAACCGTTGCCGCAGGAGACGTGAAACAATGAAAAAGCCTAGCATTGAGACAGTGGCTAGACTCACACAGAAGAGCCTGAAGGAGTAAAAGTCTTCCTTGTTCCAGAAGGAGTAAGAGAGGAAAACAGACAGTGAGCCCAATGCACTGAACAAGGAACTGTGGAAGTTGAGGCGTGTGCGGTCATGTGCAGACACGGCCAGATCAGCCAGGAGGGCGTTGTGGTTGAGGTCGACCACCGTGAGGAAGCCATCGTAAAGGCACAGGCAGATGAGGAACTGCAGTCCAGGCCAGGTCCAGGACACCCAGAAGGCCAGGAACGAGAGGGCAAAGAGAGGCCCGCTACGGGAGAGTGCCTGTAGACGCTTTAAAACCACCTCAGGGGATGTGATCTGGGACCCAGACCTGAGCAAACAAACAAAGAGTGAGATTAATTAGATATGTACACTACTCGTCCTATCGAACTGTGGTTTTCCAGTTCGAAGTGAGTGAATAATCTTACTGAGGAGAGCTCAGGAATGAACGGTCACTCAGCCAGCCAAAAAGAGGGTCATTCAGGCTATTCCATATCAGAAACACAGTCTATGGAAAAAGAAACAACAAAATAAACAAAACAAAAAATGGCTTTTTTCATATTCAGTGTACAAATAAAGATTCAGATTAAACTACGTAAAGTAGAATTAACATATATAATATGTCAAAGGCTTATGACTTATGAATAATTAAATGCTTTTTATACAAATAATAAAAAATTATTCCAAATAATTATAATATACACTACTGTTCAAAAGTTTGGGGTCAGTAAGATTTTTTTTTAATGTTTTTAAAAGAAGTCTCTTATGCTCACCAACTGTTTTCTATGGTAATATATTTTAAAATGTCATTTTTTTCCTGTGATAGCTCCTGTGATTTTCAGCATCATTACTCCAGTCTTCAGTGTCACATGATCCTTCAGAAATCATTCTAATATGCTGATTTGGTGCTCAAGTGACATTTCCTATTATTATCAAGGTTGAAAATAGTTGTGCTGCTAATAGAAAGTTCAAAAGAACAGCATTTATGTAAGGGATAATCCATGGCTTGCTGTGCATTAAACAATTTTAATGCACAACGTGGAGCGCATTCAAATCATTTAATGCACAGCTAGCTGTGGATTATCCTGCTTATACCACGGTCATTTGCCAGCATTGACAAGTTAAAGCTGTCATTGATGTTCGCAGCCCAATATTTAACCGGAAGGATATCATCATCAGATATTATCATCAGTTACGACTTGTTGGATCTAGCGTTCTGCTCACTTTAAATCAGACACAGAGATATAGCAGGAAGGTAAGATTACATTTATTTGAATGAATGAATTATAGCATTTATTTGAATTATCGAGAGAGAGAGAGAGAGAGAGAGAGAGAGAGAGAGAGAGAGAGATGCGTGTGTGAATTACCTGCATTTGTGCAAATATTATTAATAATAGTAATTCAAGAATCTTAAATAATTGATAGATACTATATAATAAACCTACCTCTCCCACCCAAAACGATAACTTGTCGATCTTGTAAACAGACACAAAGGTCTCCACGTAATACAGTAAGAAGACGTTGTGGAGAATGGAGACGAACAGAGCCAGGGAGCCGTAGAGCACAGCTGTTGAGGCGCCCTGGCAGAGGCCCCATACCCTCCTTCCCATTCTTTGCTACTTCTCTCCGCTCTTCTCGTCCACGCAGCACTCTACATGTCCCACAGGCCGAGCAGGGTGGGGTCATCGCTCTATCCGCCCCTGCAAACAGACAGACACCAACACAAACCATGCAGTCTATTATTCTGTAAAATATTAGGCTGGCTAATGTCTGTCGGCTGTTTTGAGTCTAGAAATTACCATTACTTGAATTAGATTCAGAGAGTGTAATTGGACAATGGCCAAGCCAATGAGAAAACTGAGCATCTGTACTACATTAACAAGTGGCTTTGGGTTCGTTTTAATGATTCAGCACTTTGTTTGATATGAATCTGGAAAAATAGAAACCTTCTGAGCTAAAATATTGGGGGAAAGCTGGGAGAAAAACAGAACAGACATCTTAACAACAACACCAAAGATACTTAATCACAGCTTTTACAAGGTCAGCCATGCAAATTGTGGTTATTTTCGTATGCATTCTCAAATTAAAAATAAATGGGAAAATACCACTATAAAAAGATCTCTTAAAAAATGGCTTCAGTTATGTTTCCATGGAGAGTGTTATGGGGAATTTGGGATGAAAGCAGCCAATTTTCCATATCCATGATAACAAAAACAGCCTGGACTTCTTCACAGAGTGTCATGTGAGCAGCTCTTCAGTACTTTCAGTCACACCTCCATATTGTGCCTGTAAAACGATTTCTTTCACAATAAATGAAAAAAATCACAATAAATCCCACTTTGTGTGAAGTGTAATTGCACATGAACCTTAGATTTTAATGAGCTGGATGATCTCATCCCAGCTTCAAAGATGACAATAACAAACACTGTTATTCAGTCCAGAGATTTCTCAGGGGTGAATGAGAGATGTAACCTGAGCACAATTAGTGTAGGCTGAGGCCTGTGTTTGCTATCAAATATTGAACAGTTTCCAATAATAGGGTGGAGCGGACTTTATTGTGCCAGAGTCATGTGAATTTCCTTAGGCACAGAGAATCCCTTTTTGCTTTAACGCCAGACATCCGTGACAACCTTTCACAAATATCCCTAACCTAACTTTGGGACACAAGGCATATCAAAAAGCAAATTAAAATGCTTTCTGACTGCTGGTAGGCTGCACACCTGATATTCACATGCTGTGCAAGCTCACACAAGTCCTGGACTTCCATGAAAGCACCCGTTCTTACAGTTAAAGCAACATTAAAATAACCTTGCCCCCCAGCTCTTTGAGAGAACAATGAATAACAGTTCTGTGCAGTTAAACTACCCTAAACAAAAAAGGGAACTTGTTACTCCCAGTCTGATTTCCATCTGATCTAAGCAGTGAAGCAAAACGCACCTCACTGGATCGCGTTGCACGCAGTGATTCTCATCTCATCTCTGAAGGATAGGTGGCTGCTTCCCAGCACATACAGTTCAGCAATCTTTGAACCAACAAGAGATCAAGTGCCATGAAGCAAGTGCTAAGCTGTGTTACAGTGACAGGCTGCCCACCTGTGTCTGTTCTCCAGAGCAACAGGATGCGTGGGAACTATTCTCACGTACAGACAGAAGAATCTTTTATTTGACCGAAACATTCACACCCTTTTTACACAAATGCTTTGACACCTGCATAAAACCAACAGTCACACATTTACTATGTAGAGAACTCTTTTTGTATAAAAATTTTGTAGTATTCAGTCAGCACAAAGATGTTAATTTCCGTAGCCAAGTTAAAATGGCCAGGGTTGAGTAAGACATCTTACAAAACCCAAAAAGTGATGCATATTTATTAATTTGTGGGCACAATAATTCATTTAAAAATGGAGGCAGGAAGTATTTATGATGAAGTGGAGAAATATAGGGGTAAGACAACCCCTTCAGAATATTTCCATATATGTATAAAAATACATTTCACACATTTTTATCATGTCAATCTCTAACTGAGTAGAATGACGCAATCTGAATTCACAGTCATTGTTCCTATTGTTACATCCTTTTCTTCTTTCATAATATCTCTTTTCAGTTTATCTTTCATCACCATTTTTTAAATGTGTTTTTTCATTATGTATTTTACATAATGATAATTATACAGTTACAATTAGATCAAATATAAATGCAACTTATACCCAAACACGTACTCCTTCCTTATTATAAAAAAAAAAAAAAAAACATAATAAGCTCTATTAAAAGATCACACTATCAGGCTCCTGACACCTGTAAATAAATAATAAATATCCATAAATATATCAAATACAGTGACCAAATCAAAACACGAAACAGAGCCGTTAAAGGGGAAATTAAAATGAAATGGAAATGAAAATGCTGACTGCTTTAACTCGACGATTGTGCTTCGATATAACATTTAATATTTCTGAACACAATCCATAACCGAGTGTTTTCGTGTTAATTCATATATTCGCACATTCTCATTGGCATAATGATAAAATGTTTCACTAGTAGATATGCTAGCCGCTCACATTAGCGACTTTACTCATACTAATTCTCCACGCTGAGCTGAGACTGTTTGAATTTTAATAGCTAAAGGAAAATCACGCATATCTCATCAAACTATGAATCTGATCTGCGACGTGACACTTTGAACCTAAAATAACCCTTTAAACTACTAATCCTGTTCTAAGTTAAGATCGCTAGCAGGCTATCTGCTTTCATATCAAGCAATGCGACGTGTACCAAGTCACAGCCCGCAGACAGACACACTTAACCAGTTTTATTTTTCATTAAGAACACAATAATATCAGTCGATTCTTTGGGCTGTTAGACACTTACCATGTGGAGTTGGTGTCAAAGCTGCAGTCACCTGATGATCAAAACAAACGCTGTAAACGTTTCTAGGTTTCACAGTTGTATCGAAACATGTCATGTGTTGGACGAGGAAGCCCGTGACGTCACGACCTTTCCCTCCTCCTCCTCCTCCTCCTCCTCCTCCCCATCATCACTCCAGCTGCCATCTATACACGTACATACATGCGCACAGACAGACAGGCACGCGCTCATTTTGTGACGTGAGAATATGGCACACACTATACGTTGCCATGGTAATTTAAATTGTACATTATTCTGACTTGCAGTAAAGTTTGTAGCATAATTATGAAGGAAATACGTGAATGCACCTTTCCCAAGCTCCAAAAGCCTGATAGTGGGCACGTTTTTCTTCTTGTATGGACACGTGAGCAAGAGGGAACTAAAGCTAAGGTCTCATGGAGGCCTATTTCAAACAAACCAAATTAAATTTAGATTGTATATTAATGAATAATTATTCTCATAATATGAATCTATTATGTAACAGTAAGAATTCAGCAGTCTTCAATCTGTATTGTAGTACCATAGGATACATATGCTTGACTAAAAAAGTCATGACTTTTCTGCTCACCAGCCACTGTGGCTCAGCATTTTCACTGGACACAATTTTGACATCGATACCATAGGGAAAAGATGCCATATAGATATTTTTAATATTATAATTTGCCAACAGGTGTATTAGCCTGCTGTCACTTTAAGACCTGATGCACGGATCCATTATACTGTTAACATAACTGACTGTGTTTACATGAATACTCGCCACGACCGGCACTTTTGTGTATTTGACTGTTTAAGCGCAATAAGCAGAGAACAATAACTCAATTTAGTACTGAGAGGCAGCTTTACAGTATGTCCGTGCACTTTGGGTGTGAGGCGAGCACAAAATCTGCGGGAATGAGTAAAATTATGCGCAATCCCATGCCGAAATTCAAACCCTGTAACACCAACAATATTCATCCGCAACAATATTCAGTATTCATTAATACATTTTTTTAAATGTATTATTACGCAATATTTAAAATTATGCACATAGCAAATTTTAAACATTCAGAATACTGGAAAAATATTTACAAGTGGATACGACTTTTTGTTTTAAAAGATCAACTTTTCTTTTAAAACCTATCTATTGTGTTTATTTGTTTATCTTACAGATGTAGGCTTAGTACAAATATGACATTGAAATTTTGTTTTGGAGGGTAGATTTCACAAAAAAAAAAAAAAAAGTTTATTTCAGAGAGGTTTGAAACCAACATTCAGAAACCACTTCCAGAAAAAAACAAGCATTTGTGTAATTGGAATTTTGATTGTAACCCTATAGTTGCTGAAATGCAGCTCTTGGGATTTCCCACTTTCCATGTGACAACTTGCCCCGGTGTCCCCTACATGTTGCATTCTTAATACTAACCTCTTGGTGGCAACCAATACAAATGAAGCTACTGGATCCGTGTCACAACGGTTGCACATTTAACCCTCCATTCCCCATTAATGCACGAGTCCATTGCATTCTCGAAAAGCTTGAGTAAATGTAAATTGCTTTAAACCTTCATATGCATCAGAGAAGTGACACTGCGGCACAAAGTAGAGGAGGCGTGGCCGCTCATGAATATTACCCAGAGAGGCGTGGCTTGGCTTCACTGAGTCTGTTCTGAGGAACCGCATGTGCGTGCAGCGCAGTACAGTCAGATCTCCAGAGCAGAGGCATCAATAGCAGCACAACGGGGAATCCTATGGAAATCCTTCTGAAACACTGAGGTAATGTAACTACAGTGTTTATGATACACCTCTGATATTTTTCATGTGCTTTTTTATTACATTTTGCTTCAATCTAGCATTTCAAGTCTATTAATACATGTAAAACTTAATTAATACTGTACCCTGCTCCACAATTATTTAATAAAACTTAGACCTACTAAATTGTTAGCATGTTTTCGATTTGGTTGGAGTGTAAATTAATATTTTTAATGATTTTTCTAATACAAGTAAAATTGCATATCTGTGCCAGAGTAAGGCAGAAAGAGTAACTAAAAGATGTGTTTAGAAATTTAAGACAAATCAGCTTTGAACCACTTATGAAAATTTGAACCTTTTTGCAGTGAATTCAGTGAAACCGAACAACATTCCCCAATTTGATTGTTTTGTTCTAATGGAGAATGTCTCAACTCTTATTGGCTTTCACAGAGCTCACCTCAATCCAGTTAAAACCTTCCTAAGCTGGTGTTTGAAATTTCTTTGACAACCAAGCCATGAAAACATCTTCAGAAACAGTGCCCTTGTCTTTTGATTTAATTAACCCATTAAGTAGACAGATAATGCACTCATTAATGGCATCAAAGTAACATTGTCTCTTACTCTTGTCTAGTCTAGTGACAAGACAAGAGTTGAACAGCTGGCTGTCTGGTGCAGTCTTAACAACCTGGAGCTCAACACGCTCAAGACAGTGGAGACGATCGTGGACTTCAGGAGAAACCCCCCTGCTCTCCCCCCACTCACCATCATAAACAGCACTGTGACTGCAGTGGAGTCATTCAGGTTCCTGGGCACCACCATCTCACAGGACCTGAAGTGGGACATTCACATTGACTCCACTGTGAAAAAGGCCCAGCAGAGGTTGTACTTCCTTCGCCAGCTGAGGAAGTTCAACCTGCCACAGGAGCTGCTGAAACAGTTCTACTCTGCCATCATTGAATCCATCCTCTGCACTTCGATTACCGTCTGGTTCAGCTCAGCTACCAAATCTGACCTCAGAAGACTACAGAGGGTAGTCCGGTCTGCTGAGCGAATCATTGGCACAACCCTCCCCACTCTCCAAGAACTGTACTTATCCAGAGTGATAAAAAGGGCAAAGAAGATCACTCTGGACCCCTCACATCCAGCACACTCCCTCTTTGAACTGTTGCCATCTGGTCGACGCTACAGAGCCCTGAGCACCAGAACGACCAGACACAGGAACAGTTTCTTCCCTCAGGCAATCCATCTCATGAACACTTGACAAACATGGAACACACAACACTATTACACATTATTTACTTAAAACACTTACTTATACTTCAAATTTGCACACATAACTGCAGAGTCAATTGTCTATATTATATATTGTTTTTTGCTTTTTTTGCACTTTGTCTATCTTGTAAATTCGTATATTATTTTATTCCTTTTATTATGTGTCTTGTCTTGTCGCTGTCACTCTGTTGCACTGTGGAGCTTCTGTCACTAAAACAAATTCCTAGTATGTGTAAACAACATACCTGGCAATAAAGCTCTTTTCTGATTCTGATTCTGATTCTGATTCTTCTTCTTTCTTCTTCTGCATTCTTGAATAGTTCATTCTTTCCATTACATCAAATTAAACATTATTTTACATACAGTGTCTCAGCCTGAATGAGAAACCTACTGCTTTTGTAGGGGAATTAGTGATAATGGAATGGATGCTTGAACTATTTTGACATACATAATTATAACTAACAATAAATTATAAATTAAAACGAATGTAAGGTATTTTGGGATGCAGTAATGGATATTTATGAGAGATATTGAAATTAGATTTGAGAATACTTCAAAATCTCAGGACTCTTTCAGTGCAGCTTAACTAGATTAAGTGCAGATGGAGAATTACTGAGATATGCCATAAAATCCCACATTTGGGTGATTGGAGCCTATGAACTCCAAACCGGGGTGGGAGCTGCAAAATAGGGCGTGGCTTCCTACCATTGATAGACAGGAATATGACAAGTATGCGTGTTTTCCCCAAGTACAGGTCTCTGCAGGACAGTAATAGGAGTTACCAGATCAGTGGGCGAGGCCATAAACAGAGGGGCTTTTTTGAGAGCGTTACCTGATTTGCCCACGTCAGAGTGTGGGTAGGGTTTAGGGGTGGGGTAGGGCGAAGGGGATCATTTTCATTGCGTGATTTATAAACACCCACCAGTTTTAAAACACCAACAAATTTAGAAACGCCCACTTTTGTTCCACAGAGACCTCATACTCGTTTTTCCCCAATTCAGTTCAGCGTAAACTCCACCCCACAATCGATTCTAAAGATTTCATTGGTCTTCATTGGTCATTGGTTTCAGTGCTATGCTACAACAAATTCTAACCAGTGTTGCCATATTGGGCGGTTTTGAATTTGATTGTGCAGGTAATAATTGGTTTGGGCAGGTGGACAAAATTTGGTCTGGTTTGGGGTCATTTCGGCAGTTTTCAAACATTTAAATTTTATAGTCTAATTAGTTACGAAACAATTTTATTTTGTCATCATTATTTTGTTTTAAGAAAATAAAATGGTGCTTACCAACCTTGATTGACATTGCAATAAAATTATCACATTATTTTGGCAGTTAAAGTTTTGGGCGTTTTGATGAGCTTTTAGGCTAGAAATTGTCGACCAATCTGGCAACACTGATTCTATCCCCTAAACCTACCCTACACCATAACCTTAATCAGTGAAATTGACTGCAATAGAGTAGAGTAGAACTTTACAGCATGCTTCACTGGGACGGCTCATGAGAGAGCTCGCAGGTGATTCCTGCTTATATCATTGAGCAGAGGTTCAAACTGTGGTCCTTTTTTAACCCCCAGGAGCCGTGTGGAGTATGATGGATGGATGTGGATGGAGGCACTTTCTTCAGCTCATACTCGTTGATCCTCGCTCACTGCCATTATAAAGCTCAGATGCATCAGGATATTAATTAATATTTCTCCGATCGTGTTTATCAGAAAGAAGAAAGTCATATAAACCTAGGATGGCTTGAGGGTGAGTAAAGCTTGGGGTAATTTTCATTTGAAAGTGAACTAATCCTTTAAGTGAAAATAATAATACAAAATCATACATACATACATACCGTAAATAACAGAAACAAAAACATGACATTTTAATTTGTTCCTTCTTTGATTCATATATTGATTGATGAACTTGGTACTGACCAGCAAATTGACTCTTCATATCCTGTAACTCAGAAGAAAGAGATGTGCGTTGTTCATCTTTATTCCTGAGTTCCTCACGTAACTCTGAGACAGCAATCATCACACTGAATGTGAAGTTCATTGAGCTTTAAAAGTTTGAGTTTGAAGTTTATTTGCCATTTGTACACGCACAGCCAGTGCGAGTGCATAGCTCTCAGAGTCAGAAATAAAAAAAACAAAATAAATAGTGATAATAAATAGAGATATCAAGTGTACTTTCACATTATGCATCTGCCTTAGACACATTAATACAATTTTATTAATACGATACACTTTTTTAAATAACATGTCTTGCCACCATCAAAGACGTGTATCCACCAAACTGAGCATGTCAACCATACCCGTTTCACAGAAACAGAACCCATCAGCCTCTTAGATGAGTATGATGAGCTCATCACAGCCCTCCTCGCAGGGCGGTGGTGGGCAATAATGGAGGTAGAGGATCGTTTACACTCATCATTTGAGAAGAATGATTGTGGGCTCACTTCAGGCCAGTGGAGAATAGTGGAGGTCCCATAAGGAGCGCCAGTTCCTGCTAGGTACCAGCAGGAAGAGCCTGTGCTTGCCAGGTCCCAGACGGGTCCCCACAGGGAGCACCTGTACCTGCCAGGCCCCCATTCAGGGGAAAACTGAGAATCCCTAAAAAAAAAAATGAGACAGCATCCGACAAGGGATGTCATCTTGACACCCTTGCCCTTAAGGCCCCCCAAGGGACCACCTACACTTGCCGGTACACCAAAGGAGAACCAGTGCCCACCACGTACCCAGAGGAAGCACCTGTACCTGCCTGATCCTCAGAGGAAGCATCAATGCCCACTGTGTCCCCTAAGAAAGCATCTGTGTCCAACTCGTCTCAAGAGGACGCACCCATGCCCACTGCCTGCCCAGTGCCAGCCAGGCCCCCCGAGGGAGCACCCAAGTGTACTCGGAAGAGGCCATCCCCATGGAGCAATGGAGCTTCTGTAAGTCCCACCTATCAATCATTTTGACTTTTCTGATTTATTAAAAAAAACATTTTTATATTGTATTATATTTAACTATATGAAGCAAGATTTTGCCTAAGGAGAACTTATTAAACCTGCCCGTGCATTACATGATGATGTCTGTTCCTTCAACAGGACAATAAAGGTGTGGTTCAGCCACCTCTGCAAAAGAAACAATGTATGGGAAAAGACCCCAAACCTCTCCAGAACTCTCAGCACACTCAGAAGAGGTGGTACATAAAGATCCCAAAAGCAAAGGTTAGTTTCATCCTGTCTCATTTTTATTTTCAGATTTATAAAAAAAAAAAGAAACACTGTCTTCAACTAAGCTACTGTTTATCCTCTATTCAGAATACTTTGAAAATTTCAGTAAAACTCATAGACCCCTCATGTTGAAACAAGTGAAGTGATATGTCTTTTTCTCTCCTTCCCACTCATTAAACCTGTTTCCTTAAATGTAGGTGCATGTCAGCGACGTTCATGTGAAAAGTGGAGCATGCCTAAGGATACCAGCGAATGAACAAGGGAACGAAACATCACCCACATTTATATATACAAAATGTACAAAATAACCGCTCAATTCATATGGATTAGTTTTATGATCTCTTTATGAACTTTTTGAAGCTTCAAAGTGGTAGTTGTGTAGCTGTCAATGGAGGGTCAGAAAGCTCTAAGATTTAATCAAAAAGATCTTCATTTGTTTTCCCAAGATAATGACACAATTTTCATTTTTTGGTAAACTATCCCTTTAATTTCTATAAAAACCTCTTTAATTATCCACGTCATTTAAACCTGAAAAGTTGATCATATTCATTCTGTCAAAGTTCTCAATTATCCATATACCACATGTAGTAAAAGACAATTTTTTCTTTTAGGTGGCCAGTATCTGAGAAGTCTCTCCATGTTGGGGTTTTTGGCCACTGGGACCTTTCAGCAGGAGATAGGGGATAGATCTGGTATTTCACAGCCAACTATCAGCAGAACCATGGTTGCCTGGGGGGGACACACAACTTCATTTTTTCAAAATAGTAACGTAGAGACTCGGCTATGGGAGAGCACACTGTAGGGCTGCAGTCATCTCCTTGGTAAGTAACTAAACTGCTATATTTCTTAAAAAATATATTTTAATGAGTTCACATTTTGGTTTGATTAACTAGGAGATACACCACTGACAAACCCTGCAACAGAGCAGGAGCGCAGGTTCAACACCACCCACACGACATGGGCCGCGGTGGAGCGCTGCATCAGGCTGCTTAAGGGCAGATGGCTCTGTCTTGGATCAGCAGGGGGGACTGTACTGTACACACCGGAGAAAGTCTGTGACATCATCCTTGCCTGTGGGGTTCTGCACAACATTTCGCAGAGTAGCTGGGTGCCATGTGATGTTCCGATGCAGCCAGAAGAACCTATTTTTGCCAAGTATTGCTATTTATTAAGGAAAAATAACAACATGCATGCTTTAGTGAATTTTTCATTTATGTGATGTACTTTTCAGGTTCTTATTTATCTATTTCAACATGTCGTTTATAGCTAGAAATGAGCGATGAATCTCAGCAATTGACAGACATATTTCTGTTTGTTTCTCCAGGACCTCTGCTGCCAAAACCCAGGGTCATAGTGTTGGGCCAGCTCAGGAGGTGGAGGTCACACGCACTCCGTCACAGCTCGCAGTTACCTGACTTTGTGGGTCTGGTATGTGTGTATGAGGGCTGAACAGCACAGGTGCTTGACTCTGACTGATCTGAAAGAGATAAATAAATAAATCAAACCTAAAACTGTGTCTGTGTCATTGATCTAGGCATCCACAATTTAAGAGTAGCATAAACATTTTTTTTACCTTTATCCTGCTCGGACACATGTGCATCTGTGTCTGTGTCTGGCTGCCCTTCTCATGCAATCAGTGTAATACAGAACAATTTACAGTCACTATTATGTATTTACGGGAGAATTTATAGCCAATAATGCTTTAACTGACCGTGTTGAGAACCTTAAATTATCCTAACTTGACACACAATAATGCTCATCACAACACTCACCAGCACTCGATCATTGATCTTTAGCTCCCCATCACCTTTCTTTGATTTGACACCGATTCGCTTTTCAACTGCACCAGATCTGAGGCAGATCCAGCTGTTTTAGTGGGTGTGGCTGGTTTCTTGGTGGAAGCCGATACTGATGCATTAGAGGTAGATGGTGACGCAGCACGAGACTGAGGAGAGGTCGTTGTGTCATCTGCCTCACCTTCAGTGCGTGAAAGCCTGGAGGGACGTGTGAAAATACCCTTTAACGCTTCACACTGAAAATAGCGCACACCAGAGACCGAACCATCATTTTTCCCAATTCGCTCATCAAGCACAATGCCAGCCCGTTGGCCCGGAGGAAACTGGCTCTCTCCTACAAACTGAACAATGCCCAGCTTGTTGCCATTAACCCAGACACGGATGGCCTACTGCGTTGAGCTTTCATCACATAAGTCAAAGAGGTTGTTGTTGGTGTATACCGTGAAGTGTGGGGTGTAGAATAAGTAGTCTTGGAATTTTTCACATACCGCCCACTTCAATGCTAGGAACTAGAGTTTACCACTGTGTAACCTGTAGTTCTTTTCTGTGTAACCTGTGGTTTTTTACAGGTGCAACTGTTTTTGTAGGTGTGACTGGTTTCTTGGTAGAAGCCGATACTGATGTATTAGAGGGGGTGGGTGACGCAGCACGAGACTGAGAGGTCGTTGTGTCATCTGCCTCACTTTCAGTGAGTGAAAGCTTGGAGAAACGTGTGAAAATACCCTTTAATGCTTTACACTGAAAATAGCGCACACCAGACTCCGTACCATCATTTTTCCCAATTGGCTCATCAAGCACAATGCCAGCCCATTGGCCCGGAGCAAACTGGCTCTCTCCTAAAAACTGAACAATGCCCGGCTTGTTGCCATTAACCCAGACACGATCCCCGATCTTGAACTGCATGCCTGCATCTTGGGCTTCGGCTGAGGATTTGTCACGAGTTGGTTTAGAAGCACCTGTTCCAAAGGAAGAAAATAAATAGGCTTTGTTTAGAATTCTAAACTTGCTACTACTACAGCATGCAGTATGTATACTGTTCATGGTATACAAATAGATTTTTATCAAATTGGTGTTCATTTGATTATTAATGATCGTCATATCATACACACACAGGCTGCATCCAAAATCGCATACTTCCCTACACTATAGTAGGTGAAAAACAGTATGTGACAAAACAGTAGTATGACTGAATTCACAGTACTAATAAAAGAGTAGGCAAAAAGTACCCGGATGACCTACTACTTTCGGAGAGATTATGAAGTGTGCATAAGATGGACACTTTACAGTCCCATGAGGCCACGGGAGAATTTGCGAATGACAGTGAAGCGACACAACTGATGCTGGTAGGTCTTCATAGTAAAGAACATAATCGAATATACTGTATTGTCCCATTTCTGGGAAATTTGACTTGGACTTCCATAACATGGCCAGAACACAACATTGGATTTGCATAACGGAATAAAAAAACTTCATAACACAGAAGAATATATATATAAAGTAAGATTAAACGTTAGACTGGCAAAATACATTTATAATGCTTACCTTTTCTTTACCTTTTCTTTAGCACCCGTCCATCTGGCAGATGACCGCTAACGTAGTCTGCGTCACGTTTTGAAGGCTGTTGCTAGGGTCATATCCTCTGTAGGCTTTTCCAAATGTCCTCAATGCAGAATTAAATAAATTAGGCTACAGAGAGGATCTGTCGCGGTGGCGGCATCTTCATTCTTTTGTAATATATTACAGATTTTTTTTTTTTTTATTATTATAATGCATCAAACAATAAACAGATAGGAAAGACAGAACAGATCCACTACAGAAATGAAATTGCATCGAATCATGAGTTTCACAAACAAAATAAGAGAAAGAAACAACCTACATTATCAGTGGCATTATCAAAAAAAATCATAATTTCAAGAGTGTCACTTTTCTTCTTTAATCAACCAAAGAGATTTAAGAAATGCGTCAATTTCAATTAAGAAATGTGAAAAAGTAGGCTGCGAGTTAGAGAATTTTTGCTTATGTATAAAATATTTTCCAAACAAAATAAAAAAAAATACAATTTAATTCACTGGAGTATATAAAAAATAAATGGATGTGTTTCATCCTTATTCCCACAAAATGAGCAAGAACTGTCTACATCCATATATTTTGCCACATATCATAAACAGGATATAAGATCTTAAAATGAACTTAGTCTTATTGGGAATGCAATAGGCCTACTTAAACCGGGCTTCTTTCCAGAAACTCAATAAGAGATGGCCCGTAAAATTTGCCTTTAGGCACATTCTGTTTTTTATTCTGAAGAATTTGTCGAATATGCTTATTACATTTTTTTGCTAAATATTCTTATTCCATCTAAGATCAAATCAGGTTTTTTGGTGTCACTCTTATTAAAACTTAGATGACATTTTACAAGTTAAGAACGAAAGGAACCGCTTTAAGTACTGCATTAGGCTATTCTATAAATGGTACGAACTGAAAAAATTCTTCATTCTTCAAAAATTACCAGATTTATCAAAAATCGAAATAATTAGGGCCCGAGCACCGATGGTGTGAGGACCCTTTTGGAATTGCTCCGTTTATTATTATTATTATTCTNCATAATTCTCCTGTATTCACTCGCTTACATGCATGTCTCCCGCTGCTCGCTGTTTTCCTGAGGCCTACGGGTGGCGGTGAGCCCGGGTGCGAGGGCCCTTTCATCGCTGCTTGCAGCTTTAATTCCAATTATATTCCTGTTAAACCCACCATGTAGAAAAATTGATTTATTCCTAATCATTATATCTGAGTTGTTCCATAGAAAGGTTTTATGTGGTGAAAATGTTTGGGTGTAACATAACTTCCAAGCAAGAAGAGCCTGCTGATGAAATTTAGACAGTGCAACTCTGTCACATTTAATAAAGACAAGGCCACCGATTTTTGTAAAGATATGATTTGGTATAAAAAAACAAAACATAGAATTGGGATTTGTTAAGCATTTTTTAATCCAATTTATCAAAGGGTGTTCACATATTACTAAAGTCTAACACTTCAAGTCCACCTTTTTTCCTACTATTTGAAAAAAGATATTTATTTATTTTTAATTTATGAGGTTTGTTTTTCCATATGAACTCTATAGAGTATAGAGTCATTAACAAAAAGGGAAAGAGAAGGATATACAAACCAAGATAATCCTTCTGCTTTGGACAAAAGAACCCTCCCATAAAGGAAAAGGTCTCTTTTGAGCCAAAGATTAAATACCCAGTCTCTTTTACTGAGATACCATCGAATGAAGAATCATCATTTTTATAGACCGTCATTATCTCACACTTGGACATATTCAGTTTCAATCCAGAAGCACATGAAAACTTCTCAATTATATATATAGCCTTGGCTCTTATCTTTTAAAAAGAGAGTATGTCATCAGCCAACAGGAAGATTTGAATTTCTCTATCTCTATATGTCTAAGCAACCAACTGATAAGTTTGACCTTTAATCTATTAGCAAATACAAAGGCTAAAATTTTATAATTGATAGTCAGAAGTGTAGTTGGACACCAATTATCTATCAAAAGAGTGTCTTTGTCCAGTTTGGGAACATGGATGCCGTCATTTCCTTTGAATTAATACATTTATTATACATACAAAGCAATGGCTGTTTTATTAATTACCAAAAATGAATATAAAACAGTTAATCCATCACTGCCTGGAGGCTTTGAAGTCAAGCTTGAACCTTCTTTATAAAATTGTGGCAATTGTGTTTATCAAACACAGATGCGTAAATGTTTTTGTCGAAGGCTGTGACAAAATTAGATATCAAATTAGGATCTGTGGAACTGACACCTCAATATTAATAGCAGTCAAATAATTTTGTTTGCAGTTATTGAACCATGTCATGTGTTGGACGAGGAAGCCCGTGACATCACGACTCTTCCCTCCTCCTCCTCCTCCTCCTCCCCATCACAGCTGCCATCTTAACGTATTCAATTGGTGATGTGAGAATATGGCACGCCACACACTATACATTGCCATGGTCATTTAAATTGCACATTATTCCAACTAGCAGTAAAGTTTGTAACATTATGGAGGAAATGCATAAATGCACTATCCAAAGCTCTAAAAAGGATGATAATGACACATTTTCCTCTTGTATGGACACGTGAGCAAGAGGCAACTAAAGCTAAGGTCTCACAGAGTCTCTTTCAAACAAACCAAATTAAATTTAGATTGTTGATGAATGATCATTCTCATAATATCAATTATGTAACAGTACGAATTCAGCAGTCTTCAATCTGTAAAATAGAGATACATATGCTTGACTAAAAAAGCTATTGAACATAACATTGTCAATTTGCTTTTATGGGAACCTTCTAACACCTTAAAACCTTAAAATGCAGGGTAAAAAGACATTTTCCACAATTTAAATAAATATTTAAAATGTATTATGCGCATAGCAAATTTGAAACAGTTTAAAGAATTCTGAAATGCTAATACTGGAAAAATATTGTTTATTGTATATTGTTTTGGACAACTGCAATACAAATGAATTTCCCAGCAAGCAATAGCCGTAATTTCACCGTCTCAGTTAACTATAGACACAATATAGTTCGGCTATGAGTAACCCACTTTTAGCCAAAATAATCTTTACATAATCTGACATCATAATCTGACATCATCAAATACATAAAGAACTATCTCCGATCAGCACACGACAGATATGGGGGTATGGGACGCTAGAAGGGCCAGACAGCCATTGATCTTTGTTCTCAATCAGGATAGATGCAGTTTTGTTTTTATTTACATTTGTATTATTAATTTGAAGTTTGATGAATAAAAGTTCTGTCATGACAACTCTCTGATTGTTTGGCATGGTAATGGTTATGACAATGTTGATATGTTTGGTCTTGGCGGAATACATCTGCTACGCTGCTGCTGCTGTTGATTATTGCTGCTGCTGCAGAGCAAGTACGGGATTTGCTACTGCCAATACATACACGAAACGCTGCTGTGAGCAAGTAAGACATGCTGCTGCTGTACAATATAGCCTACATGAATTACCCGTAGCAGATCTATACAGGTGGAGCTGGGGAAGGTGGAGGGTTTCTGAAAGTGTGCTGCACTGCTAAGGCAAATGCTACTCATGTATTTGAAGACTGAGCATGCAAGCTTATTGGCTACTAATACAGCAGGAACCAATCATCTGTGTCCTATAGATAATGATGTGATTACGAGTAGTTGAGTTAAGGACCTATTAGCCTGCCCATTTTGAGTTTCATGACAGAACTTTGTATTTTTCTTTCATTGTATTGCTTTTGTATTGTTATTTTGGTGGTTGAAAGAATATCAGTTTGATTTGCAAATTTTTGACCTATTTTTTGATGTCAATTTGATATTTTTTTTCAACATCAATTGGACAGCATTGTGTGGTCGTCAAACGGATGTCAAGTTTTTCACGTCAATTTGACGGGGTTTTGTCGACATCAATTGGACCAGTGTGTGGACGCCAAATAGACGTAAAAAAATTTATGTCAATTTGATGGGTTTTTTTTCGACATCAATTGGACATCAGTGTGTGGACGTCAATTTGATATAAAAAAACTGACGTCAATTTGATGTCACAATATATATATATATATATATATATAGATATAAAATACTACTGTACAATATAGCGTACATTAATTACCTGTGGCAGCTCTATACAGGTGGAGCTGGGGAAGGTGGAGGGTTTCTGAAAGCGTGCTGCACTGCTAAGGCAAATGCTACTCATGTATTTGAAGACTGAGCATGAAAGCTCATTGGCTCCAAATACAGCAGGAACCAATCATCTGTGTCCTATAGATAATGATGTGATTACGAGCAGTTGAGTTAAGGACCTATTAGCCTGCCCATTTAGAGTTTCATGACAGAAGTCTCATCACTTTTGACATGACAAGAGACCAATTGAACTGCGAGTTTATCTATTCAAACTTCATTAACCAACAGCAACATGTAAACATTCGCTAGCCGGAGTCTTTAACCATTGCACTTGTGTGTCACATCTTTTGTGACGTCTCCCGCATGACACGGCATTTGAATTTGGAAAAGAAACACAAAACTGACTGGAGCCGCTCCGGTTGAGAACAGTGACTGGATCTAACACCTTAAGATGACGCACAGCTCATATCTCTGACGCTGTAAGTTACCGAAAGCAAAACCACACACAAAACACCTTAGAAGAGCATCTCTGTATGATGTGACAGACAACTAGTTGTCCAGTCCGGTTTCGTTCACACAGCGAGAATATTCTGAGAATGTGGTTGTGAGTCCTGAACATTTACAGGTGTGAGTTTGGTTATAAAATGCGGTTGTCACACCTGTAAATAACCGTACTGTGTATGAACATAACCGTATTAAGGACTTAAATACAGGACTGACAACCGTATTCTGCTGCTGTGTGAACATGGCCTAAATTAGTGGAGCGAACAAGCTACGCTCAGTCTCAAACCGATGTCAAAATGCCCGTCTTGGCGATTATTCAGATAAACACAGTCAGTTTTGGATCGTTAAATAGCTAAGAAAGAGAATGCATGTTGTGTAACAGTATTGGGTCCATTCATAAACTCTTAAAGCGACAGCAGTCCAATATTCCTGCTGCTGTCTGTCATGTTATTTAAAGAACAAAAGACAAAGAAAATCACTTTCTGCTCTTGACTGAATACGTTTTATAACTTTATGGTAAGAATAAATCTGTATTTAATATTTACAATAAAGAATACAGAAATTAAGGTAACCAATGTAAAATAACACTGGATGTGTTATTTTACATTTGATTACTTTAATTTCTGTTGTATTTCTTACCTGAATAAAAAACCTACTTAACCTGAAAAACTTAGTTTCATAGCTTTCTATTCTATTGCATTTATTTGTGCTGTTTGCTATTTTTTTATTTGTTCTTATTTTATTACTGAGTTTTACTTTTTTATGAAAATAAAAACCTTTGCGTTGAAGAAAAGTAGATTTTTGTTTGTATATGCTGTCAATTATAGCTCTAAGAAAGAAAATCGGAATCGGCAAAAATAGGTATCGGCAGATCACACTATCAAAAAATCGGAAATCGGCGCATCTCTAGTTCCAACGAAAGCCACGGCAGAACTGTGACTCATATCGATGTTTTGTGAATGAATCTGTGGCTGTGAAAAAACCATGAGAGTCAATTATTCAATTACCCTTTCAAACATACAGCCACTTGCTTCATTACTGAGTGAATGAATGACTCGATGACTCACTCATTAAGACAGTGACTTACCGCCACCTACTGGTGGTTTATCACATCAATGCTTATTTCTCTTTTGGACATTTTCAATTTAAAATATAATTTATTTTATAAAAGTATATATAAAGGTAAATAAAAAGCACTTTAATGCACAGTCAGTTTAAGGGGGAAAATATTGTCCCTTAATGGAAAAGGTGTGACTGCAGCAGTCTAAGTGGAAGAGAGGGGGTATGCAGAAGAATGTTAAATGCCTCAGGGGTACGCGACTGTAAAATTTTTGGGAACCACAGCTGAAGTGAATTTAAAAACAAGCAGGCAGCTAATATGCACACTTAATTATTAGTTTATTTATCGCAAGTAATCGTCATTGCAAAAAAAACACTGGTTTATTGTTATAAGAATGGGAACATGTCATTTTTTTTTGACACCTGACACCTGTGCTGCTTGTTTGTTTTTTTTTTAATTTTCCATTGGTAGCCCAAAATGTACTAGGTAGTATCCACACTAAGTAGTAAGCACACTAGGTAGTAAGCACACTCGATAGTAAGCACACTAGGTTGTAATCACATTAGGTAGTATCCACACTAAGTAGTAAGCACACTAGGTAGTAAGCACACTCGATAGTAAGCACACTAGGTTGTAATCACATTTGGTAGTATCCACACTAAGTAGTAAGCACACTAGGTAGTAATCACACTAGGTAGTATCCACACTAAGTAGTAAGCACACTAGGTAGTATCCACACTAGGTAGTAAGCACACTAGATAGTAAGCACACTAGGTAGTATCTACACTATGTAGTATCCACACTAGGTAGTAAGCACACTAGGTAGTAAGCACACTAGGTAGTATCCACACTAGATAGTATCCAAACTAGGTAGTATCCACACTAAGGTATACTACACTAAGGTAGTAGACTAGTAGTAAGGTAGTAGACTAGGTAGTATCCACACTAGGTTGTAAGCACACTAGATAGTAAGCAACTAGGTAGTATCCACACTAGGTAGTAAGCACACTAGGTAGTATCCACACTAAGTAGTAAGCACACTAGGTAGTATCCACACTAGGTAGTAAGCACACTAGGTAGTATCCACACTAGATAGTATCCACACTAGGTAGTAAGCACACTAGGTAGTAAGCACACTAGGTAGTAAGCACACTAGGTAGTATCCACACTAAGTAGTAAGCACACTAGGTAGTATCCACACTAGGTAGTAAGCACACTAGGTAGTATCCACACTAGGTAGTAAGCACACTAGGTAGGAAGCACACTTAGTAGTAATCACACTAGGTAGGAAGCACACTAACTAGTAATCTTCACTATAATTGTATGTAAGATCAGTATGTAGATAGTATTACAGTATGTAGTATCCACACTAGGTAGTTAGCACACTAGGTAGGAAGCACACTAAGCAGTGATCACACTAGCACACTAAGTAGTAAGCACACTAGCACACTAGGTATTAAGCACGCTAGGTAGTATCCACACTAGGTAGTAAGCACACTAGATAGTAAGATTTAAAAGGAAAGAAAAGTCGCCTGTTTTTGTCTATTTTAAGTTTTACTTTAAAATGTTTGTGTTTTTAACATAAAGCTTATGTTAAATGTTTTGCCACTTGCGTGAGCAACATAATATAAATCAAAAGTATTACTTTATATAAAGTAATGAATCCGCATATCTTCTGCAAAGGCATGACGGTGGTGCTTCTCCGCTCTCCTCCGCTGGCCTCCCTGTGTTGTCTATGGTCGATATTAACCAACGTTTCATTTCGACAAAAAATAATATCCAAAGCTTAAAGCTAAAAGAATTACCTACGTGCACATGTTGGAATGTTTAACATGGTGCTGTAAACTGACCTGCTGCGACTGATGCTGTTGCTAATATGTCGTTATCACCTCAGCTAGGAGTCATGGTCGAGAGGTAGGAAAATCTAAAGGTTGATGGCTTTTTTTATTTGCATGGTTTTTGTTTTTAATTTAACTACTACTTTTAGTATTTTGTTACAATTATTGATAAAATCTGATATTTCTAATCATCAAAAAAAAAAAAAAATTTTTTTTTCTGATTTCTGTTCTGTATTTGATTTCGCGACCCCTCCCTCGATGTCTCGCGAACCCCCGGGGGGTCCCGACCCCCACTTTGGGAACCACTGGTCTATAACATGTATATATGTAGTCATTCATTAGCTGTATATTTGACTAGTCTATTCTTGGTCTGCGGTTAGATTAGGCTATTATTTAGGCTGCTATTAAATTTTCACTGACAGCCCAGAACAATATTCACTGTCTATTAGACATAAATATGTAATCGTTCAATAGCGGTCTATTTGATTTTCACTGACTGCCCAAATTTTGCCTCTTTTTAGCCTAGACGTCAGGGCTGTGTTTTGACGGCTATTAGACATCTTTAAGACATACAATTGCTTGTTGGGTTTGTTTAAAAAGATCAATAATAATAAAAAAAAAAATCTATTGTGTTTGTTTGTTTATGTGAAGATATAGGCCTAGCACAAATATGATGTTGGAATTTTATTTTGGAATTCACAAAAAAAAAAAGTTTAATTTAAGAGGTGTTTAAAACCAACATGGAATATGGAATATGTAAATGGATTTTGTTTCGTAACCTTATAGTTGCTGAAATAACAGCTTACCCACTTTCCATGTGACAACTAGCCCCGGCGTCCCCTACATGTTGCATTTTTAATACCAACCTCTAGGTGGCAACCAATACAAATGAAGCGACTGGATCCGTGTCACAACGGTCGCACATTTAACCCTCTATTCCCTGTAAATGCACAAGTCCATTGCATTCTCAAAAAACTGGAATAAATCTAAATTGCTTTAAACCTTCAAACGCATCAGAGAAGTGACACTGCGACACAAAGTAGAGGAGGCGTGGCCGCTCATGAATATTACCCAGAGAGGCGTGGCTTGGCTTCACCTGAGTCTATTCTGAGGAACCGCATGTGCGTGCAGCGCAGTACAGTCAGATCTCCAGAGCAGAGGCATCATTAGCAGCACAACGGGGAATCCTATGGAAACACGGGGTGACTGATGCTTACTTTTTCTGAAACACTGAGGTAATGTAACTACAGTGTTTATGATACACCTCTGACATTTTTCATATGCTTTTTTATTACATTTGTGTAGTTATTGGTTTGTATCGTTGCGCATAATCTGTTGTAATGTATGCGGAGCCTGCTGGGGTGTCTACACGCAGGTGAAGGTGACTGGGAATGAGTGCCAGAAGTGTCCTTAAAAATACCGCAGTGGTGTGCAATCTGATGTAGACCACACGCCGTAACAAACTAAAACACTTTTTTTCATAATGGTCATAAAATTCGAGTATCTATCTATCTATCTATCTATCTATCTATCTATCTATCTATCTATCTATCTATCTATCTATCATATTTGTTTTGCAGGTGTATGTTTTGCACTATTGAAAATAAGTTTTATTATCAGATTTTATAAATCTGATACTATGAGACCTGATTTGTATGAGGTGGGATGTTTCTGAGTGATTTCAGAGGTATCAGAGATGTCAGTTATTGTGAGCTCCTGTTTATTCTGAAAGTTGACCAGGAATTGAAAAATACATGTGTAAAATCAAAATTGCTTCAATTTAGCATTTCAAGTCTATTCATAATTAATTCTACCTTGCTCAACTAATATTTATTATTAATAAAATTTAGACCTACTAAATTATTAGCATGCATTCGTTCTGTGCAGTATTTATTAGGGCCAGAGTTTAGAGTGTTTATGTCCTTTGTTTTCTGTGCTGGAATAAATTAATATTTTTAATAATTTTTCTAATAATACAGAAATAAGTAAAATTGCATCTCTGTGCCAGAGGATGACAGAAAGAGCAGATCAGATTACTTCTGTAAATAAAACATGTGTTTAGAAATTTCAGATAGTACATCAGCTTTGAATCACTAATGAAAATTTGAATCTTTTTTAGTGAGTTCAGTGAAACCAAACAACATCCCCCATTTTGATTGTTTTGTTCTAATGGAGAATGTCTCAACTCTCATGGGCTTTCACAGAGCTCACCTCAATCCAGTTAACGGATGTTGGCACAAAACCTTCCTAAGCTGGTGCATGACATTTTTTTGACAACCAAGCCATGAAAACATCTTCAGAAACAGTGCCCTTGTCTTTTGATTTAATTAACCCATTAAGTAGACAGATAATGCACTCATTAATGGCATCAAAGTAACTTTGCCTGTTAATCTTGTCTAGTGCGTTCTTGAATAGTTCATTCTTTCCATTACATCAAATCAAACATGTTATTTATTTTACATCGAAACTGTTTTTGTAGGGGAATTAGTGATAATGTCTGATGGAATGGAAGCTTGAACTATTTTGACATACATAATTATAAGTAACAATAAATTATAAATGAAAACAAATGTAAGGGCATTTCGGAATGCAGTAATCAATATTTATGAGAGATAATGTAATAAGACTTGAAAATACTTCAAAATCTTTTGACTCTTTCAGTGCAGCTAAACTAGATTAAGCGCAGATGGCGAATTAGTGAGATATGCCATAAAATCCCACATTTGGGTGATTGGAGGTATTTCTTCACCATCTGTGGAAATGTCAGACTCGAAATATAGTATTTATATTGTTTGCCTGACAGATGGCTATATTAGAAATGATTCCTTATTTTATGACCTTCTATGCTTGATGCTTCTGTACGTACTAACTACAGAATAAAGGCCTGGTTTCACAGACAGGGCTTTGATTAAGCCAGGATTAGGCCTTAGTTCAATTAGGACATTTAGCTTTTATAAACATGCCTTAGAAAAAAAAATTACTGGTGTGCATCTTGAAACAAAACATGGCACTGACATATTTTAAGATCTGTTGGTGCAAGCTGCTTTCAGTTAAAACAGCTCAAACATGCATTTTAGTCTAGGACTAGGCTTAAGCCGTGTCTGTGATGTGAACCTGGGGGATAGTGTAGATGCAGACAGACAAATCAGGGTTGCCAAGTCTGGGCCACTTTTAAACTGTTGCCGTGGGTTGATTTTTTAAAGGTATGACATATTGCATCAGTTATATTTGACTGAAATGCTTCATTCTACCAATGATAAAACTGATAGATATTTAGTTTTGTGAAGGAGGGCCACTGGTATGGTTTATGATCACTGCAATATAGTGCTTTTTAATTTGCATAACAGTGACTGTAAAATATGTATTTTTGGCATGCGAATGGCAAATTTTGAGTTTTGATATTTGGGATGTGGTCATTGGGCTACGTTTGGGCTATTTTTGATTGGCCATTGGAGTAGTTTTTTACGCAGACCTGGCAACCCCTGAGGCAAATGTACTTTTCCAGTATGTGATGTGTTTAGGAGGGATGTCTTGCTATTCAATGCTGCCCTGAGCAGGGTTCTTATTGTAACAGGAGAGGTGTTAACGCATGTGTTTACGGTGTATAGATGGAACCGTGTGATATTCTTTAACCCAGCAGCTTTCCAGCAAGGTACAACAAACTGGAGCAATGCAAAGCCATTTATTTTGCACTTCAATGTGCTCTATACTGGCTGCATATATTGTATCTATATCCACTGCATCCATATCCATTTCACTGTCACATAATGGTGATTCTAGACAACAAACACATTTAAGCGAAACCTCATAATATACAAAACATTTTTGTGACTCTAAGTGTTTTGAAATGAAGTTTACTGACTCTAAATTTAATCAAAAGCTACAAAATTTGCTTTTGATGCAGTTCTCCAAAGCCAAAAATTGTGCATCCTCCACATCCAGAATCCATGCCAGAAAAAGATTTTAAAATGACTGCCTGGACGCAGTGTGACCAAGAAAAAGCTTCGTATTGTTATATTGTCGTCCCTTCAATATTAACCATTTTATTGCTATCTTATATGCATGATGTACTTGGAAAGTGAAGAAAATGGTTTTGCTGCTCTAAAGTGCATCAAATGCATCAGTGATCATGATGTTGCTTCAATCCACATTTATAAGTGCATTTTATCAGGATGTGTGTTCCCTGAGAAACAAATCCATGAGCTTTTTCTGAGCACCTTGCTGTACCAGCTACAGGAATGTAAATTGTTTTGCACATTTTTATGTGATAGCCTGAGACTTTTTAATATCTCTGTAGAGTTTGATAATAGCGTTTGATTCAGTAGACATGCATTGCACTATGAAATGTTTAGTGGATGCATTTGTGTATGATGTGCTTTCTCATCAACCCATCTGCTCTTGATATGCATCTCAGGAAGGAAAAGTCTTACTCATTTTATCTTGCCAATGCAGCGGGAAACCTTTGACAGAGCAAGGATGAGTTAGCAGCCCATGACTGCACTGCTGGAAGGGGAGCCTGTTCTAGTGAATCAGCATCAATTACACCACATTATCTTCAGCAGAGTGTTGCTGGAAGGACCTGCCTGGATCTAAGCAGAACCTTAGTGCGTCCTGTTGATCATGGGGCAGACCAAACCACTAACCTCCATGCTGGTGGTGCTCGGACACCTAATATCCGTCATTTGGGGTTTTCCATTTGGACCAGTCCTTGATGTGGATGTCACCCCCAGAACAACTGTACATGTCAATGGTAAGGCTCTTTACATGTAATTCTGTGTTGTGCAACATTAAGAACAGAATTGAGATTGCCTAGAACATTGGCCTTCATTGAATTGACATTTTTGTATAGTAAAAATGAATAAATAGTTTTGTAGACCAGGGTGAAACAACACTTAATTTCCCACAATGCATTATGTGTGTTGAAGTTCTTTGAATTGCAATTCAGTAAATTCCTCTTCTTGTCACTCCAAATTCCAAATTGAAAGGAAGCCAATTCTTCATTTCAGAATTTTGCCTGATGCACTTACCTCAATATCAGTTTGTAGTGTTACATAGCATGCACTTGGTATGTTTTAATAGCTTATATTCTTATCAAATAAGATTTGAATAAATATTAAACCTTTAATTATACATCATGAGGCCATTTACTTAGTCATTTACTTAGTTTCCATTGTCAATAAAGGTAACAGGTGTGTTTTGCTTCATTCATGGGCTGCGCTGAATGTGTTTGACATTGTTTTGCCTGTAGTGCTGGAGGCTATGTCAGTTTCTGGATATTATTAAACGGCCCTTCTCACTTGTCCTGGCCCAGTTCATGAGATTCACACAGCAGATGCTGTGAGAATATAAAGTGAGGTTAGGTCACACTCACTCCTGTGTGGTTAGTTATCATTTAGTGTACATACCCTATAGTAAATGTATCCCATTTATATACACCACCATTCAAAAGTTTGGGGTCAGTAAGATTTTTATTTATTTTTTTGAAAGAAATTAATACTTTTATTTAGCAAGGATGCATTAAAAGTTAATTGATCTAAAGAGATAGTTAAGATTGTGTTACAAAATTATATTTCAAATAAATGCTGATCTTTTGAACTTTCTATTTGTTATGTCCCTTAGATGTTGGAGAAATATTGGCTAGGGGTAAAAGGGAGTGTAACATTTAAAGAAAATGTGTGTGTTTCAAAATGTACAAAGTGTACAGTGCCAAATAAAAAAATGGAAAAAATCAATGACAACAAATCACAACAATACAAATCAGACTAAGGTAGGAAGGCGAGTACGAGAGGTACCAAACAAAGGAAATAAATAGAACAAAATGCATCTAACTAGTTTTTATCAACTAAACTGACTATCAAAAAAAAAGTGCACTATTCATCAAAGAATTCTGAAAAAAATATTAAGCAGCACAACTGTTTTCAACATTGATGATAATAAGAAATGTTTCTTGAGCACCAAATCAGCATATTAGAATGATTTCTGAAGGATCATGTGACACTGAAGCCAACCCCAAACCTTTGAACTATAGTGTAAACTGCACATATAGTGGCCATTACATACCAAAGTGTTTACCAAAGAGGTCAGTAACTAGTAAAATAGTCTGTGTGGAAGAACTTAAGAGGCCAAGACGAAGTGATTGTGAGCCAGGCCTCTCAGCGCGGGGCCTGCCTGATGCCCTTAAATCTGCCACAGCTTGTTGTCTTTATGTTTTTGCACCAAATGGGTTCCCAATAACTGTAGGTGAACATTAAGAGCTGTTATGATGAATAATGCCTACAATTTGGAATAAAGCCCAAGCTTTTTCTATAGCTGAATGTTCTCTGGGAGTAGATTTGCCGTCTGACTGCACTGATTAAGATAAATGTGTATTTATCACCACAGACCCACTCCATCGTTTAAGCCAATTTTCCTATTTCTGGCTGGTCGGGGTGCTTGAACAAATAGATTGATATTTTGATAGTGCTTACAGAGCCAGTGTTTACATTTTAGGTGGAATCAGCCTATGAATGACTTCTAGTTGTCTCTGAGTCTGAAAAGCTGAATATAAAGCCTTTTTAACCATCTTAAAATGATATACGTCAGTTTTTTACTTCATTGCATGTAAGATAATTGACATACTTGTAAAATGATTAAGCATGTTATGACATCTTTCATACATCTTTACCCACTCACTCAGCTACTTAAACTGAAGTGTTGCTAAAGATTTCTGCTGCATAATAGCTCAATCCATTTGTGCTCAGACACTGCAGATCTTGTTCATGTAATTTTGTCTCCATTATTGTATTTTTCTCCTTGCCCTGGTTGACTCAAGTCCTTGACCTATATTTGGCGTCTCTTGGGATGAGAGGTAGAGCTTGTGCATACAGAGAGAGAAGGGAGAGTGTACACATAAATGTAGGAGCGTATTTTCTCTGTTAAATCAAATTTGTGTCTCACAATATGTCTATACAGGGAGAATTTTAAAATCTTCAATTAAAAAATAGCACATTTTGAGGGTGTAACGAAAGGTGCTAACTTGCTTTAATGGTTTGCTGTAGTGGTTTTGAGAAGATTGAGTGTTTTCTTTTTATTTTCAGGTCATTGGGTTCTTGGTTGTCTGGTTTTTGTAGTGCTTAGCAGACCTGAAGTAATGCTGAAATGAAATATGTATACATGTGTAATTCGTCTGGGGTAGCAGGACAAGGGGAAAAGTGCATCTGGGGTCTTTAGAGATAAAGTCTATCTCTGAATTTGTGTGTCTGTCTATTGAATGTCTAAAGACCTTGAGATGTTATACAGTAATTTTGTAGAAATAATTTTAGTCACGGAAATGTAATGTGCGTGTGTATAAATATATATCCTTATCCAGCTATCACGAAAGACATGGAAAACATAATGGAAATTCGTTGGTCAAAAGGTGTGGGTAGTTTCTTCTGAACGTCTGATAAAAAGAATCACAGTATGAGAGTTATCGTGTAAGGTCAGGAGGTTTGTAGAAAAGAGCTATATCTGTATTTACTGTTCGGCGAGCAAGGTAACATTTCTTGAAAACACTGAGGATCACAGAAAAGGCATTTAAAATACACATCTAACATTAACTTTTTGTTGTAAACAAGAGTTATAGCTCTCCTCTGAGACTAATAAAAAGGTAGGCTTGATAATCCAAACCCACAGAATCCAGCCCTCTGATGGAGGGGGTTTTATCTGCGTGGGGGTTGCTGTTGTCTTGGTGACAGGATTTGAGCGGTGGCATCTACTTCCTTCTTTTAGTACAGAAATAACATCAATAATAAACACACATTTGTTTAAATTGCATTATGCTACAAATTATATCTTGCATTATGCAAAAAAGTGTGGCTGAGATTTATTTTATTGTTCTAGTAGAGAATTGCTTGTGTTTGTTTTTCCCCACATTTGCTTGCTGGACTTTGAGGCCATTTTAAAAGGGGACCTATCTTGCAAAATTCACTTTTACATGGTGTTTGAACATAAGTGTGTGTACACAACCACCTTATAATGATAAAAAGCCCACTTTTATTTATTTTTTTTTAAAGGGGACCTATTATGCCCCGTTTACAAGATTTAATATAAGTCTCAGATGTCCCCAGAATGTTACTGTGAAGTTTCAGCTCAAAATACCTCAGATCATTTATTATAGCTTGTCAAATTTGCCCCTATTTGTGTGTGAGCAAAAACACGCCGTTTTTGTGTGTTTCCCTTTAAATGCAAATGAGCTGCTGCTCCCGGCCCCCTTTCCAGAAGAGGGCGGAGCTGTAACAGCTTGTGCTTCGGTTGTTCAGCAACAACAAAGCTGGAGAATCTCACGCAGCCAAAATGACGATTGGAGAGACTCAGGAAGAAGTTACAACTTTAGAATTCATCTGGACGTTTCTGAACGGTTAGTGGATAAATTTATGTAGTTGCTGTGGAGTTGATTCAACTCATCGACTAGCAGGTGGCGTCATGTTAATCTTTTGTGCAAATCCAGTGTTGAATTGACCCTCGTTTGTGAAGCAGTCCGGAGTAAAATGACGGCATGGCAACAACACTCTACTACAACAACTTTTCCTCTTCTCTAAAGCAGCCCAACATGGCCTCGCCCCCTTTGTTGCGTGTTCTCGGGTGCAGGGTTTATGTAAATTTTGGGGTTTGTAATGTCACCAACCTGGGAAGAAGCTCGTTGTAGTCCCTACCAGCCATTTGTTGTAGTCCTTAAAAAGCATTTTCTGTAAAAGGAAAAAAATCTCCCTTTGCATTGAACTTTGAGCATCATAACTTTTCAGATGTTGTTTATGCTCAAACAGCAACATTACACACTAACTAAAGTTAAAAAAGTGAAATCATAATCAAGGACCCCTTAAATCCCCATAAAACCTCAACAGTCTCATAGAACAAGCCGTTTTCATTTTCTGTACAATGTGACATCACATTGTGAACTTTGTGTTTTTGACATAACCCTGTGTGTATTTGACAGTTAAAGCACAATAAAACATGAAAGAGAAGTTAGTTTAATACTTATGAGACGTGCCAACTGACAGCCAGCTTTCTGTGCACGTGCTTCAGATGTGTGTGCTCAGAAAACGATAAATTAGAAGTTTAAACTGATATAGCTTTAAAACGCATGCAGATAATAAACTTTCAGGATGAAGAAGAACTGCAATGTCCATGACATTGATCGCAATATAGATGATAATCACAACCAAATAGACGTTTTGTTAGTATTTGGCAGAGTATCCGATGCAGGCAAGAGCTGTTGAAGGAAGTGCTATTCCAAGCAGCAGCTCATTTGCATTTAAAGACACATGCATGAAAACAGCATGTGATACTCTCAAAAATGGGTATTTACAACATTGTATAATTAATGATCTGAGGTATTTTGAGCTGAAACTTCACAGACACATTCTGGGGACACCAGAGACTTAAACTACATCTGGGAAAAAAGGGGGCATTATAGGTCCCCTATAAAAGCAGTATTTGATTTCCTCTCCAACCAAAAACTAAATTTCCCTGCCAAGAAACAATATTTTAACTTATAACTCTTTTCAAATTCTTTTTGTATTTTACATTGTGTCATAACTACGAAGTCACAATGCTCAGCTATTTTTTTTCTAATATTTTTTTTTTTAGTTCCATTTGTGTGTTTGTATTCTAACACAAAATGTTATCCTTTTAACACACTGTCAAGTTATTTTTAAAACTCATCTCGAGACCCCTGGATTCTGTTGTTATTATTATCTTATTTTTTATTTCTGTTGCATCTCATTTGGTAGCTCCACCCACTGTGAAAGCTGATTGGTCCAGAATTCCAGATTGCCTGTGATTGACAGCATTTTCACTTTCAGTGCGGACAGACAAATTACTAATCACTGGGAACCTGGTTCATGCTTGATTTGGACTCTGAACTCTCAGTGGTTGCCACATGGTTGATGATCAGTTCAATGCCAAGAACTGGAACCAATCAATGACCATTAGTGCTTTTTGGGCAAGATATTTATCAAAATGTTGCTGAAGCAGAACTACAGTAAGTTCACAGTAAGTCAATGATTTGAAATGAAAAACATCTATTAAATGTCAAGTTACATTTAATCATGTTTGTATAGTTACACTTAATGTTTTCAAATATAAAACTTAGATTTCTGAAAATTGTTTTGATTACTGCCAATTTAACAGCCTGTGCAAACTTTCTAGGCTCATATTACATGGTTTTGGTACATAATAATATACAGATCTCTATTAGTGTTAGTGTGTGAATTATTAAAGCAGTACTGTGAGATGTCCTGTTAATGGGATTGAATATATTTTGTAGTCCTGGTAAAGCTGGACCGTGGTTGTGTAATGTTGATCACGTCTGCAGCTGACTGTTCTCACCCGGCAGTGTCAGTATTTATTTAGTCAGTGCTTGCCCCCTAGCAAACACGATTCCGATTGGACACAGGACCACTGTGGCCGCTCGGCCAAGTTTGTTTGGTCCAGGGTTGGCGTGAGTCAACAGTCAAGTCACACACACAGACAGATGCACAAAAATGCATCGGTTTGTAGCATTAGGTGAGAGCTACAATACTTACCCATTGTAGTGTGTCCTTGGGCCATATACACACCCACCCACACACTGTCATATTTTCATGTCATATATTCATACATATACTCTAATATAAGAAGAATATGTTCCTATTTCAAGTTCATACAGACAAACACACCCATTGTGTACAATTTGCATATTACTGGCTTGGCACAAAGGTTTTGTGGTTGAAACTTGGTTCAAGTCTTATAGGGAACAGTAAACAAACCACATAAACACTGCTAGAACACAACAGGAGGCCTTGGGCGCTGTGTTGACTCTGCTCATGGATTTGTTCCCCCAGTGATGCACAGAGTTGGCCTGTTTTTATAGACTGGTGCAATAGGGCAGTTAGTGTACCTATCTAGCAGCACACCGGTTGCCATAATGTTATGTTATGCCGTAACAGTTCCAAATGAAAGTGGTTATTAGAAATTGCGTTCATTGAGTGTTACAAATAATTTGATGAAAATGTATTTCATCATGTCATATTATTGTAATTTCTTTTGTTTAAGCCTATGTGTGAACCCTCTACTCGGTCCTCGAATTTTTAACAGATATAAATGCAAATAGCCTAAAATAAATAACATAAATGTATTTGTTGAGATTTATGCATTAAAAGAAATGTAGTTCTTTACACAAAATATAATAATGACAGCAATAAACCATCACATGTTATTCTGGATATGAAAATATAAAGTTAAAGCATGCAAAGCAGTAGCAAGCTGTTATTGTCATAGAAAACAATATGAAAGCATTGGAATGACATTTCAGCAAATCAGCTTGGAATGTTCGCAAGCTGATTTGCTGAAATGTCATTCCATTGTTTTCATTTTTAGCTTTAAATGGGGACTCTACAGCTTCTGGACATATTTTTTTATTCATAATACATTTTATTTATTTAGCACATTTTATACAAGAAATGCAGCTCAAAGTGCTTTACAATTAAAAAATTACAATAAGCATGAAAACAACTTAAAATAACATAATGAATGTAATATGCATAATATACATAACAAAAAATGGAAATGAAAACCAGTAATAAAAGTAAACAATGCAAAGAATGTCAGAAAATTAATTTGCTAGTTAAAAGTTAAAGTAAAATTAGCTTTCTTTTAAAAATATTTAGCAAGCTGGCTTTCTTACTATCTATTGGGAATGTGCTCCATAACTTTGGGCCATAATTGACAAAGACAGCATCCCTCATTTTTTTTTTTTTTTTTTCAATTGTTAAGGGATAGTTCACCCAAAAATGAAAATTTCCCATGATTTACTCACCCTCAAGCCATCCTAGGTTTATATATGACTATCTTCTTTCAGACGAACACAATCGGAGATATATTTAAAAATATCCTTAGTCCTCCTAGGTTTATAATGGTTGTTAATGGGGGGCCGCATTTTTAAGTCAAAAATAATGCATCCATCCATAAAAAAGTAATCCATATGAATCCAGTGTGTTAATAAAGGCCTTCTGAAGCAAAGCGATGTGTTTTTGTAAGAAAAAACTTTATAAAGTCTAATAACTAGCTTCCGGCGGACGACCGTACACACGATGCGCAAGTCAATTTGTGGCGGAAGAGTATCCTTTGACTTGACGTACAACGTAATGACGAACGCAGAGGCGCAGAGGATAGAGCAAAACAAATCACCAGTCACGGATTATAAAGAAATTTCAAAGAATTTCGATACAAGAGAAGAGGAGCTTAAATTTGTTGCACAGCCCTATTTGTTTGAAACGCGAGAGGCGTCTAAGCTTACAATACTCCTACATCCTGCATCATACATCATGTCAGAGGATTACTAATTGTCGACTTGCGCATTCTGTGTACGTTCGTCCGCCGGAAGCTAGTTATTTGAATTTATAAAGTTTTAAATATGGATATTTTTCTTACAAAAACGCATTGCCTCGCTTCAGAAGGCCTTTATTAACCCCCTGGAGTCGTATGGATTACTTTTTTTATGGATGGATGCATTATTCTTTACTTCAAAATGCGTCCCCCCCATTCGCAACCATTATAAATTTGGAGGACTAAGGATATTTTTAAATCTATCTCTGATTGTGTTTGTCTGAAAGAAGATAGTCATATACACCTAGGATGGCTTGGGTAAATCATGGGATAATTTTCATTTTTGGGTGAACTATCCCTTTAACCCTTTTTTTACATTTTTATACTCACCATATGATAAAATGAATACAAGGCCATTTTTACTGCTATTCTAACTTGCATTAATATGAAAAAAAGGTCATGAAGTCAAACGAGAGACATGAAAGTTACGCTATGTATAGGTTAAGCCGTCATTATACAAAATTATTTGACTACTCAGTGCCACGATTGACTAATTAGAATCAAGTATTCAAGAGACAAATGTGTCAGATGTACATAGCATAAAGGTTTGCCAGGCATGTACGTCCAAATTAATACTCTGTTGGCCTTCCCTTTTCCTGTAAATCCTGATATGTTGTTATTAAAGTGCAATACTGGAATGGCTGCGGATGTGTGTATGAGTGTCTGTGTGCGTACATGGTCCAAGGACACACAATGTGCTTTGAGCTCAAAGGCTTTTGTGTGATCTCTCAGTTTATCATCAGCTCTGCACTCATCACTGTGTGTTACAGTCACTATCTTTCTCTATCTACACAATGAGACACAAGGATTAACTACACACACAGAATGTCGTCACTTTGCCCGAGGTCTTAAATCGTGTTTGCATAACTTAATAGTTTCTTTCCTGTTATGAGTAATATTAGCCTCTGGTCCTCTCACGCGCACAGCAGCCCGTAGGTCTGTTCCGACCTTTCTTTGATTGACAGTTTAGATCCTCATGGCCTTGACGTTTAGGTTTATACTGCCACTCATTCTCACACTAGCTCAAAACACTAGACCAGTACTGCTTGTTTGTACGTTTTTGATTCGCTAAAAAGAACCGGCTCACAAGATTCATTCGTTAGGAAAGCGGACTACACCGTTTGCTTTTAGTTCTCTAAAAAGAACTGCTTCATAAGAGTCATTCGCTCAGGAATTTGACCAAACTGATTGCTCTGTATGCTTTTGATTCACCAAAAAGAACTGGCTCATAAGAGTCATTCATTCGGGAATCAGACTCCATTGGTTGCACTGTATGCTTTTGATTCATTAAAAATAATCGACTCAGTCATTCATTCAGGAATCAGACTACACTGGTTGTGCTGTATGTTTTTGATTCACTATAAAGAAATGGCTCACAAGAGGCATTTGTTCACTGAAAAGAACTGACTCACAGTCATTCATTCAGGAATTAGACTGGATGTGCTATATTTTTTTGATTTGCTAAAAAGAACCAGATCTCAAGACTCACTCATTTGGGAATCAGACTACACTTGTTGCACTGTATGCTTTTGATTCGCCAAAAACAACCGACTCACAAGAGTCATTTGTTCTGAATCAGACTACATGTTTGCTCTGTTTGCTTTTAGTTCTCTAAAAAGAACTGCTTCATAAGAGTCATTCGCTCAGGAATTTGACCAAACTGATTGCTCTGTATGCTTTTGATTCACCAAAAAGAACTGGCTCATAAGAGTCATTCATTCGGGAATCAGACTCCATTGGTTGCACTTTATGCTTTTGATTCATTAAAAATAATCGACTCAGTCATTCATTCAGGAATCAGACTACACTGGTTATGCTGTATGTTTTTGATTCACTATAAAGTAATGGCTCACAAGATGTCACGGTTCATGAATCCGCTGTCTCATTCTGGTGTCTGTGTGGTTCTGTGGTGTGTCACCTGATTGTTCGTGTGGGCGTCGCCGCTGATCGTCTGATCAGCGGCAGCTGTGCGCAATTACACCGGCCTATTTAACGCCTTGTCTTTCGTCTCATGTTTGTCAGATCGTTGTTTGGAGTCCTGGTGTTGTGTCCCGTGTTTGCTCGTGTTTCTTGTTCCTTGGATTGGATTTCTCGTCGTTGTTTCCTGTTTCCTGTTCATCGTTGGATCGTTCTCTGGTTTTCACCCACGGATTACACGGCACCGCTTCACGGACACACTTCACCAGTCACGACTCATCGGATCTCTCATCGCCCATCGAGGTCCCTGCGTCACCACTCTCCTGCTGTAGTTATTGTGTCTTACCTGTGACTGTCCATCAGTGTGTGAAGCTCTTTAATAAAGAGATTAACTTGCTATTGCATCCGTCATTATTTACGTGACACAAGAGGCATTTGTTCTGGAATCGTATTAAACTGGTTATGCTGTATGCATTTGATTCGCTGAAAAAAAAAAGAGTCACTTGTTTAGGAATCAGACTACACTGGATGCACTGGATGCTTTTGATTAACTAAAAAGAACCAGCCCACAAGAGTTATTTAATTGGGAATCAAACTATACTGGTTCCGCTGTATAATTTTGGTTCACTGAAAAGAACCGACTCACAGTCATTCATTCAGGAATCAGACTACACTGGTTGTGCTATATGTTTTTGATTTGCTAAAAAGAACCAGATCTCAAGACTCACTCATTTGGGAATCAGACTACACTTGTTGCACTGTATGCTTTTGATTGGCGAAAAGAACCGACTCACAAGAGTCATTTGTTCTGAAATTGGACTACAATTTCAGAATTCTGTTTGCTTTTAGTTCTCCAAAAAGAACTGCTTCATAAGAGTCATTCGCTCAGGAATTTGACTAATCCGATTGCTCTGGATGCTTTTGATTCACCAAAAAGAGGCTCAAGAGTCATTCATTCGGGAATCAGGCTACACTGGTTGCACTTTCTGCTTTAGATTCACTAAAAATAATCGACTCAGTCATTCATTCAGGAATCAGACTACATTGGTTGCAATATATGTTTTTGATTCACTAAAAATAATCAGATCACAAGAGTCGCTCGTTTGGTAATCAGACTACACTGGTTTTGCTTTTTGATTTTAGTTCACTAAAAAGAACTGCTTTATAAGAGTCATTCTAAAAATGGCCTCACTGAGCCATCGGATTTTATGAAAAATATCTTAATTTGTGTTCCGAAGATGAACGAAGGTCTTACGGGTGTGGAACGACATGAGGGTGAGTAATTCATTAATGACAGAATTTTCATTTTTGGGTGAACTAACCCTTTAGGTTCTGATTCCAAATCCTTTATATTCCATGCTTGGACACTGGATCCTGGATGTACTGTATATTGTTGCTGATGTAGACTTTAGCACGTGTATGTGGGCTGGGTGGTTTGAGAGGCAGGGGAAGGGCATTTGAGGGGTACCATGGTTGATATGTGGCCTAATACTGCCAAGTCTCATCAGTAAAGCCCACCCGTCTCTCAGTATGGGGCAGGAAATCTCAGCATGCAGTGCTGTAGATGGGCAAAACAAATCCTTTTCTCTTCAGAATGTGCCTGGGTTTACTTTATGCCCTTAATTCGAGGAAGCAGACCACCCAAATAAGTCAATGGTGTTTTAATAGTGACTTAATCATTGTACATAAAAGCAGAAAGTGCTAAATCCACTATTCTTTTAGAACACCTATTTTGATTTCTCTTTTTCCTAACTCTTTTTATTGTGCCAACATTTCTTTTGTACAGTGAAATTAGATCTTAGATTAATTTGACAGTTTTGCCATATATATGCAAATCATGCAATATATTCTCATGCTCCTCTTCTTCTTTCACCCACAAAGCTTTGTTTCATTATTCTGTTTCCATGGTCATGTTTTCTTTGTTGCCTTTTATTTTATTCATCGGTTATGTTGAGAATTCAGCTCTCCATTCATTTCAGTTAAAAGATTTCCAATAATTGACAGAAGAGTGTATGGAGCTATAAGTGGGTCTCTATGATGTTGACACAATTTGGTCATGTTTGTCCCTGTTTTTCTAACTGGGTCTTTCTCTGCATTGGCAGGGCTGCTGGGTTGTAATCATTTCCATGGAGCTGCAGTGAACTACAGCTCTCTGTTACTGGAGGATGGGCCTGGGTTGCTGTATGTTGGGGCCAGAGAGGCCATTTACAAACTGGACACCGCCAACATCTCTGACACCAATATCTCTCTTTCTGTGAGTTCTGCCTCTGCTAGTATATGTTTCATTCTACCTAATGCAGCTGGGCTTCTAATAGTTGTTGTCCATGTCTGTATAACAGCTGGAATGGGCAGCATCTGCTGAACAGAAGAGGCAGTGTCTGAGCAAAGGAAAGAACAATCAGGTATTGCCATTCTTGATGTGTAGAATATCCTCCCCTAAATCCCGCAGCTCAACTCAAGTCAGGGAACAGACACTGGTAAAATATAATGTTTTAGTTGCTTTGGATGAAAGTTTCTTCCAAATGTAATAGGGGATGCACGATATATCGGCCACCATATCGGTATCGGCCGATATATGTTCATTTTTAATGTTATTGTTATCGGTCCGATAAGAAGATTTGGCTAATATATATTAAAGCTGATAAATAATGGATTATTTCCTTCAGCTGAGACAGTTCAGATGCGCACTGTTCGCCATGATGGTTTTGAATTGCTTAAAATATGATTGAAATCACTTCAAAAAGGAAAATACAGTACAATGTACAGTGCAAGTCTGTCAAATGGGCTACATAATATAATGAGAACATTACAGTCATGTGCTTGGGACATGGCTTTTAATGGTGAGACTTTTGTTTTTGTAATCAGGCTCTCAAAAAATTTTATTTTGATTTATTGGCCAATATATCAGTTATCGGCTTTCAAATATAAAGAATTATCGGTTTTTGGTATCGGCCAAAATTGTAATCGGTGCATCCCTAAAATGTATACACTTTATAAATGGAAAACCACATCTGAAGTGCTGTATATCACGAACATATGTATTTTTGTGATATACAGGTATAAAGGCCCGTTCACACCAAAGACGATAACTATAAAGATAACGATAAAAATATAGTTTTAAAAATCGTTCTCAATATTAAAGAATAGCAGACTTCACACCACAACTATAGCTATATCTGCACCAAGAAACGATATCGTTGGAATCACTTTCAGAATTTTTTTCCTGCTTAGTTCACTTTAAAATGAAAATGACCCCAAGCTTTACTCACCCTCAAGCCATTTAAGGTGCATTTTACTTTATTCTTTCTGATAAACACAACCGGAGTTATATTAATAAATGTCCTGACATGTACAAGCTTTATAATGGCAGTGAACGGGATCAACGAGTATGAAGCTCAAGAAAGTGCATCCATCCATCATAAACGGCTCTGAGGGGTTAATAAAGGCCTCCTGAAGCGAAGCGATGCTTTTGTGTAAGAAAAATATCCATATTTAATAAGTTATGAAGTAAAATATCTAGCTTCCGCCAGACCGCCTTCTGTATTTAATTTATGAACTTTTTTCGTAATTTGAATACAGAAGGCGCAGGACGTAGCGTAAGCTTTTTGAACTGCGAGAGGCGTTACAATTTCTTCGTAAGTTTAATACAGTAGGCTGTCTAGCGGAAACTAGATATTTTACTTCATAACTTGTAATAAAGCCTTTATTAACCCCTCAGAGCTGTGTGGAGTACGTTTTTGATGAATGGATGCACTTTCTTGAGCTTCATATTCGTTGGTCCCGTTCACTGCCATTATAAAGCTTGGATGCCTCAGGATATTTATTAACATAACTCAGATTGTGTTCATCAGAAAGAAGAAAGTCATATACACCTAGGATGGCTTAAGGGTGAGTGAATCTTGGGGTAATTTTCATTTTAAAGTGAACTAATCCTTTAAGAGTGTAGGAAACCATGTATCACATGCTCAAAAGTTGATTGTTAATTCTTGTGTACAGACAATACAAAAAAAGATTCACATTGATTTTCATGACAAAGTCAAAATGAATGGTGGTTCTGATGTAAAAAAAAAAAAAAAAGCAAGAGTGAGATGAAGTATAGATTATTGTGGCATGAATACAATCGAAAAATGCTGTTTTAAAAACGCTGTTTAAAAATGTAAGCTGGAACGTAAGAGTTTTGCCAACAAGAATAATAAAAACATATATTTTTTTATCATTATAGTATTTGAAAGACATTTCAGTATCATTGAAATACAATTATGGTTTAAATTCATATTTAATTCATACTTTGAATGACGTTTTTATTTTTAAAAGTCTGCTTATGGTACTGCATAATGTACCTGTATTCTTGGAAAAGTGTTTTACAATATTTTCTTGTTTGTTCCATCAAAGACTGAATGCTACAATCACGTGCGATTCCTGGACAGATACAACGACACTCATCTGTACACCTGCGGGACGCATGCCTTCAGACCACGCTGTGCTTACATAGTGAGATGTTTACTGCTCTCATTCTGTCCGTCATATTGCAAAGGAATTATTATTGTGAATGTTTTATGTTCTGTTATAATATATCTCGCTGTTTTTGTCAGGATGTGGCACGCTTCACCTTTGTGCGTTTTGAGGAGGGAAAGGAGAAATGTCCTTACGACCCTAAAAAGAGCTACACTGGATTTATGATAGGTGCATGATTTGGATTCATAACTTTATTTCATAACTTGCATGTATCTTCTTCTGTATATTCTTTCAGTTGACTATAATTTGCATTTACAGATGGTGAGATGTACTCTGCATCTCAGTATGAGTTTCGTAACATCCCTGATATCCGACGCAACTTTCCTTTCCCAAATTTAAGGACAGACGATTCCCCAACAAGATGGCTGCTGGGTTAGTTGAACATTTTTACAAAAATAGAATGTGAATGGAGTTTGCCTGTGCAATCATGTTGCTAGGGCGTCGCTATGGGGTTGCTAAGGTGTTCTGGCTGAGTGGTTGCACGTTGCTATTTGGTTGCTAGGGTATTCTGGATGGTTGTTTACTGGCCTAAGTCAAATCCGTTAATGGAAAAAGAACTCTCTGTATCATCACCAGGCAAATATCAAAAAGTCTGATTGCTTAGAAAAGTAACAGCACATTTCCCTTAGAAAGCATCACTAATAATTCAATACTTCTAGGCAATTTCTATTCAATAAAAAGTAAGAAATATGATTAAAAGGAACAGTAGATCCCAAAAGATTCACTATATTTTAATCAATAAAGACTGTACTTTAAAACTTCTCACAGACACAATAAGATCTGTAAGGCTCATAATTGGTCCATTGTGGTGTGGGCAGCAGCTAATGCTGATGTTTTTTTCTCGTAGAGTCAGATTTTGTCGGCTCAGCTTTACTCAGAGAGAGCATCAACAGCTCCATCGGGGATGATGACAAACTCTACTTCTTCTTCACCGAGAGGAACACAGAACCGACGGCTTACTCCAGTCAGACCAAAGTGGCCAGGGTGGCCCGTGTGTGTAAAGTAAGAGCCGGGTTTGGGATTTATCTTGAGTTGAGCTGAACTGTTGATCTGTATTTTTCAAATCTGGTTTTCAAACTTACATTAACCAAACATTTTCACTCCTATGTACAGACTCCTAAGTACAGTCCATAAACACCACCAGCCTGACCTCATCTCTCCACACGTTTCTGGAGGTTCTGTGGTTTTGCCGCTGTTGCCGGGCAGATAAAGCCCCACTACCCGAACTAGCTCTCTCGCTCGCTTTCTTTCTCCCACACATGCTCTCCCACCTGCATTACTCTCATCTCATTTAGCTTCTTCATTGTGCTCAGAAAAACCACCCTTCAGTTTCCCCTCACAGTTATATCTTCATTTATTTCACGCCTGCATTCACTCTGCAGCTAAAACTTCACAGCTCTGGGAAGCAGGTCAGGTCCCTTACTGTTTGACTTACTGAGTTAGGAGGGAAAGAAGCTCCAGTCCAAAGTAGGCCACACTACACAGTACACACACACATTCATATGCATGATTACACACATGTACTTGTACACATACATGTTTATACACTACAGTTCCAAAGTTTGAGGTTGGTAAGATTTTTTTTATGTTTTTGAAAGAGGTCTCTTATGCTTACAAAGACTGCATTTATTTGATTAGAGATACAGTAAAAATAGTAATATTGTGAAATATTATTGCAATTTAAAATAACTGTTTTCTATTTTAATATAATTTAAAGTGTAATTTATTCCTGTGATGGCAAAGCTGAATTCTCAGCATCATTACTCCAGTCTTCAGTGTCACATGATCCTTAAGAAATCATTCTAATATGCTGATTTTGTGCTCAAGAAAGTTTTATAATTATATCCATATCCATATTTTGTGGAAACTGATCATTTTTTTTCAGGATTCCTTGATGAATAAAAGGTTAAAAGAACAGCATTTATTTGAAATAGAAGTCTTTTGTAACATTATGAATGTCTTTACTGTCAATTTTACTATGTCAATAAAAAGACATATTAATTTATTTAAAAAAAAACTCTTACTGACCCCAAACTTTTGAATGGTAACATACTAGAATATTCAAGATAACATACTCAGAATGTTTTAGTAACTAGTAACTAGTTCTTAGTTTTTAAGCAACTCAATAAAATTAATGTTCTTACTCTAAACTTTAAATAGATGAGTTACTTTGGGTTAAAAACTCCAACTCAGCCCAAATAAACAAGTTTTGGTGTAAGTTCACCAATTTTCTAGATGTTTTTTAATATTAGTCCAATTTATCTTCTAAGTGGAGACAACTCTTACTTATTATACTATAAAAAATCTTTTGCGTTTCGGTGTGTGAGAAATTATTTTAATTAAGCAGCATCTAAGTTTACCAAGGGGAACACTGATCACCCTAATGGTGATTTTTAAAAGTTAATCAAAAGCACAAATTCCTTCTGCAAACTAAGTAGTGTCACCATAAGTCGTCATGCTGTGAAAAAAAATACTAACTTAAAATGTTAAATTGCAAGGGATTATGGATGATTCATCAGCCACAAACCACAGTAGCAGATGCATGAAGTTTATAGTGCTTAGCCAGAGAAAATTCACAAAATTTATATTTGCAGTACGTGTACATGTTGTCCACAAAGGTTCAAATACCACTTATAAGATAAAGTAAACATTGCTTTACAGTGTTTATACATCATAAATACATTTCATATTATTAAGAAAATATTTCCCATCAAATTAACAAGCCATGCTTTTCTGTGATAATGGCAATAATGAGCAGGGGGGAATTATTCTGCCCCAGATGTCTTCCTCAGGACTGAGCATTGGTGTTCAAACTGAGCATGCTCAGCAAACTTAACATTGTACATTCTCTCTGTTGTTTTTTTCTACATTTCATCTACAATATAGTTTTTTAAAGCCAGTGCACACAAGTCCATTAGAAATAAAAAGAATAAAAGTTGAAATGTTCAGTACCATGACTGTATTGCTGTTTATGTGGATCTTATGGGAAAAATGGCCATTTTCAGTGACGCATAAATCTAATACGTGTATCATGTGACAGCATTGCTGATAACCTTTGTTATGGAGAAACATAAAAAAAGGATCTATTTGCTTTCCTCTCTGCTGTTTATTTGAGCCATCTCAGTTCTGGTCTTTCTTCCTCTTGAATGAATGTGAACTGACACCACAATTAGCCTGAAGGTCCTCGTGTTACTACTAGAGCCTGATGGAGCCTTTTTCTGAGCAGAATGCTGTTAGCACATTTAGGACAGCTTTTTGTGCCCACAACAGTGTCATTTCAAGCTGAATGTTTAATTCAGGAGAGTTTAACACGGAGCTTGGTGCATTTAGCTGTGAACTACTCTCAAGTGTATATGTGAATTATGCAAAAAGCCATGGGCTGGGTTGATAGAAATCAACCAGATTATGAAAATATGATTTTCCCATCTCAGTGTACCTCTGATTTGACATTTGGAGTGTGATGCAGAGCTACATAATCATAATTTGTCATTTAAACTCAATTATGTCACATCCCATTAGATAGTAAGATGGGTGATAATACGTTTGTTATTTGTTAATATTTTTACAGCTACATTTGTGTGACTCATGCCCCCAAGGATACTGCTTTCAAAGAACTACAGACTATGCATAATACATATGCATATTGTGACATTCTTACTGCTCTATTGAGTTAATAAAAATGAGCAATACTTTTATGTGTAATTTGTTATGATTTTCATATCAGTTTTTTGTTTCTTGTTCACAGGGGGACATTGGAGGGCAGAGGACTCTTCAGAGGAAGTGGACGTCCTTTCTCAAGTCCAGGCTGGTGTGCGCCATCCCTGATTATGAGCTTCAATTCAACGTCCTGCGCAGCGTTTTTGTCGCCGAGGGAAGCGACGTACATGACAGTGTCTTTTATGGCATTTTTGGACTTGAGTGGTGAGAAAATTCACTTAGGCAGAATATAAGATTTGATTGTGAACCTGTAACAGATTGTGGGCCATTCAAAACAGAATTGAGCATGCATTTGAAATTCCAATTCAGTTCCTATATATATATATATATATACACATATAGATAGATAGATAGAAGTTTTATGCATTTCGTAGTTTCAACTTGGTTTTCTACATCAATAACTTTGGCACCACATTGATTTTACATCAAATTTAAGGCTGCAGTTAAACATAAGCCTTCAGTTTTAATGGGTTGAAATGTTTTACAGTGTGTGAGAGGGTGCTGCAGTCTCATTAAATGTGATGTGAACAGAAGCAGCATTAATCCTCTAGCATGTGACCCTGTTATCTTCATTCTCAGAGGTTTTTTGACTGAAGGATTTTAGCATGAGAGCCCATCTCTAAATATTCCCATGTGCTTTCCTCGCTATAGCAGGAACACTGACGATAGGACACAGGGCACTGGGCCAGTATTTGAATTGGCAGAATCCAAAGAGAGAGAGCGTGTATGCAGAGTCATGCTATATTAAATTGTCCTTTAAATGTCTACAGACTAGGTGGGGACCAAATTCTCCCATCAAAACCGTTTCCAGGTAGTAAACAGGACAGAGCACTGAGTGGCAAACCCTTTATTGTCCTGAAGGGAGTAATAACATCAGTATTTCATTCTGAGGTTTTCTAGTGTTATGTCCCACAGGTGAAAAGAAAAAAATGCAACGGGTTTGTTTCTGTGCTTTTTGAGGCTCTGCCTTTCTCCATAAATATAGAGGTTCAGGGACTGTCATTTGTAAGTTTAGACAACATTGCTAGAAATGTGACAGGTTGATTTCTTCTTCATCCTTTACACACAAACAACTTAGTAAATAATTCACTCAATTTCGCCTAGCAGCATGTAGAATTGGTCTTTGATTTGGTCTTTTAGCAATGTTTGCAATGATGGTGTCACTGGAACTCAGGATAACAACCTTAGTGTTTATTTACAGTAGAATAATTAAAGAAATATCTGCAAAATGCTGATGATTTACCATAGAAAACAATTTTGACTTAAAACATTGCATACAGTAATGTTCATACAATGGAAGTAAATGTGGCAAGGCATTAGACTAGAAATACACATTGTTTTGAAATTCTTGACACTTAAACACTAAATATGTTACTAATGTGATAAAATTGAATTGTAATATAAAATTATGTATTTATAACCTGGTTTCCTTTGTTGGCATTGTTTTTGATTATCACAGGTTAAATTAAACCGTTCCTTCTTACAAAAATGAAATAATACAGAAATCATTCAAAGATTATAAATGCAGTGGAAAATACATTTACATTAAAAATACATGTACATACATGACATATCAAATGTTAGAAAGAATTTTAAATATATATATTTTTTTCTTATTATTAATTTATTTTTTAGGGATAATATAAATACTTTAATAAATATATGAGCTTCACATTTCTGCTTTTAACTCTTCGAAATATTGTACTTCCATTGTAAGTGCATGACTGTAAATATTTTTTAAATGATCATATAATAAAAAAATACATAAATTGAGGCACAAATCAAAATTATTTTCTCTGGTAATTTACATTTACTTTACATTTATATATTCAGCAGATGTTTTTATCCAAAGTGACTTACAAATGAGGAATACATTAGTGATTCATAAGAAGTACTAGCAATAAACCAAAGTCACATTAAACCAAAATTCCTTCAATCTCTCGCTCTTTCTTACTCTTTCTCATTGCCAGGAGAAATGTTAAGATGTCTGCAGTGTGTCAGTATTCTCTCAGAGATGTCCAGACAGCTTTTGATGGGCCTTACATGGAACTGCAGGACTCCAAATGGAGGGAGTACACTGGGAAAGTTCCGGATCCGAGGCCTGGCTCGGTGAGATGCACTAAATCAAAATAGCCCCATAAACCCCCTCTTTCTAGTATCTGTTGTTCAAAAAACTGTAGGACAGCTCTTTGGGAATTGAATTGAAGTCTTGCATCATTTCTATTTTCACTCTTTTGTGGACTGTTATATAACAGTGCCATTCTTTCTCTTTAGTGTATAACTGATCAGCATCGTGCCCTGCTCATAAATTCCTCCCGGGATCTCCCTGACAACACACTGAATTTTGTTCGGAAACACCCTTTAATGTCCAGACAAATCCAGCCAGTGGGAGGACGTCCTCTGTTGCTCCAGAGGAGCGCGGACTACACCAAGATGGCTGTACAACAGGTTGTGGGTTTGGATGGACTCATTTATGACATGCTCTTCATTGGAACAGGTGCCTAAGGGTCAATTTTCTTTTATTAGGCATTGTTTTGATATTACGATTAAAAATATATTTTTGATTTTGATATTAAGATTATAAAATGTTGAGGTTGGTAAAAAGGCTGTATTTATTTAAAACAAAAATACTGTAAAAAATGTAATATTGTGAAAAAATAACTGTTTTCTATTTCAATATATTTTATTCCTGTGATGGGAAACAGTATTTATTTGGAATAGAAAACTTTTTTGTCTTTACTGTCATGCTTACTGAATAAAAGCATAATTTTATTTTTTTTAAATGTTACTGACCCCAAACTTTTGACTTTGACCCCAAACGGTTTGTATGTTTGGGTTCTTTACCTGAAACTTTTTTGTGTGTGCTTCTCTCCAGATGAAGGCTGGTTACACAGGGCTGTAAAGATCAGAGAACGCGTGCACATCATTGAGGAGCTTCAACTGTTTGAAGAGAAGCAACCGATCAATAACATGGTGATATCACAAAAACAGGTAACCCATTATACACCTAGCAACTGTTAAAAATCAGCATTAAATCCAAGCGTACAATATAAACACTTGTGTATCCCCAAAAAATCTCAGGATGTGCACTTTTGTTCAACAGAACAGTATCTATGTGAGCGCCCCCTATGGACTGGTGCAAGTACCCCTGTCATCCTGTGAGCGCTACACCTCCTGTTATGACTGTGTGTTTGCACGAGATCCACTCTGTGGTTGGGATGGAAGAACATGTGCTGAGATAGCATCTTACGCTAACAGGTAAAATCAGACATCTTGTGTTTTCAATAACACAATGTACTATGCACCAGAGTCCAAAAGTAATTGTTTGCTATAATCATCAATGGCAGGTGATTTTAGAAATATTACTAGGGATGCACAGTATAATGGCACCATATCAGATACCAGCCTTTTTTATAATTTTTATAGGTTGATATTGGATATATTATGGTCTCTGCTTAAGATTATAATTCAAACGGTATACATTTCTCTATAGCAGATTTTAAAAATGAATATTTATCTTTATTGGATATTATTGGATTTTATGCTGTATAATGTTGTTATGCCTAAATTAAAGGCACAACATGTAAGATTTTTGGATTAAAATATCCAAAAATCATTGGAACAGTGTTATATATTTTGTTGACTTGTGTACGTACATTATCCCAGATGTTTCCTGACTTTGCTTTCCTGTAGCTCAGTGGTTAGAGCATGGCACTAGCAATGCCAAGGTCATGGGTTCGATCCCAGGGATTGCACATACTCAGATACAAATGTATAGTATAATGCAATGTAAGTCGCTTTGGATAAAAGCGTCTGCCAAATGCATAAATGTAAATGTAAATGTAATGTTTCCAAGAATGTTTAAATTCAGAGAAATAATCAATTTTAACCAGGACATGGGCCATGTCCGTGTGTCACCTATCAATGACATCATACCCGTGTTACCCTCTATTTCCGGTTTTATTTTGTAGAAACCATGAAAACATATTTATATATAACATTTAATATGTTAATAACTAATCATTGTTATTTAGCTCAACAAGTTTAGTCTTAACAGTAATACAGCATTCTCTGTCATATGTTTTAATATATTAATATAATATTCTAATATCGATCTAGCTTACTGCAGGGTGCGACAAGTGTCTCATAGCAGCCAACGAGCGAATGCACAGAGTAACATTATAACATCATTTTCAACACACTCAAATGTATCTCATATGATAAACAGTGCTGCGTTACCCCACATATGCTTGACCGGAAGAAGCGGAAGCAGCGACTGTGGCATAATAAAAGTTCCTCTGCTCTCAAGCCATGTGTTGCACTCATCTCTCATTAGCAATCGCTCCTGCTCTGCTTCATACTACAGTAACGTTAATAATCTTATCCATGAACTTGATTTCTGCCCGAGTCCCGTCCCGATTCTTTTCCCCTGGCTGCGAGGTGAAGACGACATCTCCCAAGATTCCGCACTCAATCTCGGCATTATCAAGCTACGCCTTTGTTTTGAATAGGTGACCTCTAAGATATTAGATATAAACTACATATTGTGCCTTTAACTGGCATATAAATTATTTGTTTTTATTTTTTATTTTGCATGATTATTTTTATATTTATTTATTTATTACAAAACAGTATTGATAGAATCAATGAAAAAAGCATGAAAATGATTATCGGTTTATCAGTATCACCCAGAATTTTAATATCAGTGCATTCATAATTTTTTTTTATAAAATATTGTAATATTTTTTAAGATAAGAAAAATATAATAATATATGATGAATATTTCTTACCGGCCATGAAACTGTATTTTGTATTATTTTTATAAAAATATTTCTGTTCTTGTGACAATGGATTTAGCTGTTAATGTGTTGCATATGTATGATAAACATTGCAGGTCAGTCTCCATCTCAATCAAAATACACAAGTCACAAATGAGGAATATTGAGAAATAAACAACTTTGGGTGTCTCAGATAAACCTCTGATGGTAAATTTTCCTCTAATATAAAAGTGGTTAGAAGACGTGCATCAACGAGGGTCAGATTATTGTTTTTATAATGCGATTTAAACCATGTAATATTACTTGGTTACATTAAGTTACCAGCCAACTGTGGAGTAAAGCGTTTTATTTTCTGGCTTAAACAAATTTTAACTCCCATTTGGCTCTTGGTGAGTGTTAATTTTTTGACCCAGTGTCCAAACACACCTGCAAACTATAGTTTTTCAGTAAATTTCAAAGTCTTGCTTTAGACTATAAATTTATAATAACAATTAACCAAAACATGGTTGTTACTTGTTACTTGTTTTTTTCCTTTTACTAGTCTTTATACAGTTAATTTAACTTAGTGAAGACTCTGTCTGTGCACAAAAAAAATAAAAAAATTGCAAAATGATGTTAAAGAATGATTTTAATTACATTTTAATGAATGTTGCAACCGTCCCCTCTTAACACATTTGCAGTATGTTATGGATGCTTTGATTAATGGCTTTGATATTTGTTTCTTGTAGGTCCAGTCTTATCCAGGACATCCAGATGGGAAGCAGAGGCTGTACTAATATTACAAGTGATGGTGTGTTTGCATGTGAATTATTTCTGAGCAGCCTAGACAGGTTACATTTAGTGGTGCTTTTCCACCGCGTGGTGCGACTCGGCTAGGCTCGGTGCAGCACAGCTCGCTTTACTTTCCATTTGCTTTTCCACTGCAGTCCACTGCTTCAAATTGGGTGGGATTATAGACTGATCGTATAGTTGCGCCGCCTCTACTGCCATGGATCCGCACCTCGTTTACTGACCATGATACAGCCACGACGGTCGTTTAAAGCAAGTTGTTTAAAAAAAACTCACACAAACAAATGATACTGCGGTGTCTGTTACTGACTATTTAAATCTAGCGGGTTTGATGTCTCATGTTTCAAATCCTATGACGCTGGTAGTGACGATTCTCTCGGGCCAATCAGTGATCTGCAGTGTTTACACGTCACATTTAGTATCAGTACGGCACGCTTGGAACCTCCACCGAGGTGGTACTATTTAAGCCGTACCGTGCCTTACCACACAGTGGTAAAGCGCCAAATCTGAAGAGCTGCACCGAACCGTATCATGCATTGGAAACGCTCCATAAGAGTAGAGTAATAATGTATCTTACGCTTTTCTAGGTTTCGTCTTGCACCGGACACGTGCTGTGATGGCAGGAGATGATGTGCTGTTACAGTGTGAGATTCGTTCTAACCTGGCCACCCCTCACTGGACCCTGAATGGTCAGCAGCTACAGGGTTACGGCGTAGACTTCGGCTACCGCACGGGCAATGATGGCCTTCTCATCATTAGTACTCAAAACCAGCAGAGTGGACATTACCGCTGTTACGCAGTGGAGAATGGTGTCTGGGTTCCCGTTCGCAGTTACGTGGTTAGAGTGCAGCCTGTTCCGCCTCCTGCATCACATCTCTCAGGAAGCCCGACGGCTCTACCCGAAAGTTTCTTCACCACTACAACTGCGCCAACTCTGAGTCCTTCCAGTGGACCTGTTGAGCAGATCCTGTCACCCCCACCGGCCCTGTTGCCTTCTGGGCCGGAGTTCCAGACCTACAGGCACATGGAGGCCATGTATATCTCTCTGGTGGCTGTACTCGGTGGGCTTTGTCTGGTACTAACAGTGGTCCTGCTGTACGTTAGCTTCTGTGCACACAACTCTCCCAATGCCAGGAAGTACTCCCAGCAAGCTCTGTCCATAACCACAGCAACCGAAAGAAAGAGGAGCTCGCACTTTGAGCTCAAAACCATCTCTAGCCACTGCAATGGCCGAACGGAGGGGCGTAGCAGAGCGACGTCAAGAGATGGAGAGTTTCTACAGATCGTTCCAGTGGACATCCAGACCACACCGAGTGAGGAGCCTCCGCCCGCGCCGCCACTTCCTATGCCACCGCCCCTGCCCGACTCGGAATACGCCAATGGACTGTCGGCTACATTGCCCAGCATGCTAAGAAAGATGAACGGGAACAGCTATGTGCTCCTGAGGCAGACGGACTCAGAAATGACGTCTCCACTTTACCACTCCTTCACCGAGGAGCTCAACAAGATTCTAGAAAAGAGAAAACACACACAGCTGGACATCCAACCAGATGAGAGCTCAGTGTAGCATGAGATCAAACCATTACTATTTCGCCCCCTTGTGGTGTGGAGGCTTACATTTTGTATAAGACCTAAGAGAGCTGTGTTGTGAAGTTCTTCTTAGTGTCTTGATATACAACTTATTGGCTTTTTGGCACCTTTGAGAATCCTCTCATGATTTTTTTGAAAGTACATTCGTGAAAATATTTATGAGGTTTTTTTTTCGAATTTACTTCAAGCCTACTGATTACATTTAGTAGACGTTAACTGTAGCTAAAGACTCGTAGACTGTGGACCTTGGAGTGTAAAAAACACGAGAGAAACTTTACGCAAGACTGAATTTGGTTAAGTTTGGTAAAGTTTCATTTTAAAAGGAGAATTAAGAGTCTTCAGAACACTGTCCAAAGACTTTCTCAGCAAAGCAATGCATATTTGTACATAATCAACATTGCTCAAATGCAGACGTTTACAGATTTTTTTGTTTTTGCCTAATTGCACCCGATGTAAATAACACTGACCCTAAATAACATAAGAAGTTTGGGTTTTGAGACTGTTGGCAACATTTCATGACTGTGAGGGCACATGTTCTTGAGTTTTGGACTTTTCAACAACACAATTTCACACTAGATTGCAGGAGCAGGGAGTGTTAGCACATGCATCATTGAGATCTGCAGATACAGAGGTGGTCATTTTCAGAGTCACTCAGCTGTAGGGCTCGACGCCTCTTTCAGGGATGAGTTTTGTTTCTCTTTGGCAGTGTGTCAGATGGAGTGAATGGATCTCAGAATGGAAGAATCACTCTGTCTGATGCATGATTTCCTTGTCAAACGCTATCTAGCCTTGACAGCATATGTTTTTTTTAATGTTTTAATGAAGCAAGAGATGCCTACACAACAAATGCCAGGACCTTTGAAGTTTAGTTGGAAGATAATGAGTTTGCATTCAATTCATTTACTGCATTTAGCATGATAATATGTGCCTGGTTAATTCATTAATTTAAAATTTCAGACATGTATGTATTTTTATTAGGGCTGTCAAAAAATTATTTGTTGTGATTTAGAACAATTAATTGAATAGTGTGTCTGATACACTATCATTCAAAAGTTTGGATTCAGTCATTTTTTAAAATGGTTTTGAATGAAGTCTCTAATGCTCATCAAGGCTGCATTTATTTGATCAAAATATACAGTAAAAACAGTAATATTGTGAAGTATTATTGCAATTTAAAATAACTGTTTTCTATTTTAATGTATTTTAAAATGTAATTTATTCTTGTGATGGCAAAGAAGCCATTACTTCAGTCTTCAGTGTCACGATCCTTTAGAAATCATTCTAATTTGCTGCTGCTCAAGAAACATTTCCTATTATTATCAATGTTGATAATGTAGTTATCAGCAGGCAGACATGAGGGCAGACACCCATTACATCAATAGTCCCCTTTCATCTGCCAAAATGAAAAGCACAGGACCCCAAAACTCGCACCTTCAAGAGAAGATCCATAAACAAAGAAATAGATGGACTAGTAGATCAGCCTGCAAAGACAATCACCCTGACCATTTGTGCAAAGGAAGAATGATGACATTAGCATGTCATTGAGCAGACTAATCCTATCACCATTTTGCCCTATTGTTCACCCCCGTCCCTCAGTCCTAAGATCTGAGGTGTGAACTGAACTTCACTCACCAATCAGGTTTGCCACATGGCTTGAAGTCACAGAAGACACAAAATGACAAACAGTGGACAAAATGGAGCAAATATTCTCCATTTCTATTAACAGAATTGTATATACTTAATGAGTGTTGTTTGTGTACATGCAAAATATACAAACATACCTATTAAGGTATACATGAATGCATAGGTAGCGCAACAATACCCAACGATGTTTGGACTTTATGTTTTCTGCACAATGCCTAGATTAATCTGAAATTGGTTTGGAAAGGGAATTATGCATAGGAAAAACCTTAAAGACATTGTTCTAAACATTAACTTTAAGCTATGCAAATGAACCTCATGCAAGAGAGGGGCCATCCAGTGGCCAACTCTGACAGCATCATCCAGTCAAAACTTAGGATCTGAACGGTGCCAATTTGCATTTCCCTCCTTCTCGGGACAGATTAAAAGGTTTGTCTCTGAGACAAAAAAAAATTGTTCCAGTTGGGTTGCTGCAGTTGCCCATTCTGATTCCAGGCTTCAGTTCCTGTTCCAGTCCCGGTTCAAGATTCCGGTCCCAAGATGTGCTAAGATGAGCTAAGTCCAACTCTGTGGAGTTGCTCTCTCAAGACTCTGAAGCTCTAAAGAAAGAAATAAGAAAGTTCTCCAAGAGGTGAATTTGGGGAGTTTGAAAACTGTAACAGAGACAACGACGACAAGATTAGCCCCCCATCTTCAAAATATCTTCTGCACCAACTTCAAAATCCTCTCATCAGAGATCCTCCAGATCTGCATGTTCCAGACTGCCCGGATCTGTACTGACTTCAGAATCTAAAGATCCTTCTGTCTGCGTGTTCCAGAGAATAAGGATCATCTGCACAGACATCAGAACCTTCAAGGCTTCTTCTTCTGCATGTTCCAGGAAAAGGACCTTCTCTGTGCTCCAGGAGTTCAACGTTCAAAAGTACTTGGGTTCAAGGCTGTGAAACGGATTCCAAGTCCTTTCTTCCCTCTGCAATGCAGCCCAGCTCAACAAGTGGAAGACGTCACCCTCGGATTCAGCACGACCAGGCCGACGTAAATATCACTTACCAAACCTATTTCCAGACACCTTGACATTAGTGTATTTTGTCAGTATATGAATATCTAATTGCATTAGATTTTGCATAACTGATATCAGTTAATAACAAATAATCTCTCAGTTTTTTTGTTGAATTCAGAATAAGGTTTACCTTATTTCTTCTAGAGAAACTACAGTTTATCTTTCTATAAGATTAATTTGTAACTGCCATAATAACATCCAACTCATTCACTTGCATTTATCAGTCTTTTTGCACTTTATCCATTCAGTAGTTGTTAGTGACTCTTGTCTATCCTTTTGTTAATAAAATCCATTTATTACACTGTCCACAAGGCACTTCCTGATGGCCTTGTGGACAGTGTGCTGACATGTGATGCAGTTGCGTACAAAGAATATAAAGAACGGATTTCGACAGCTGTATATTTGCCATTGAATTCTGGAAGGCTCAGCCAGTTTGATAAATATTAGAACCTCATGGGTTTGAACGGAATTCAATGGCAAAATATACAGCTGTTGAAATCTGTGAATCTGTTAAAACATCTGTCCTTTGTGTGGATGGAGTTTAACTAGCATCAGTTTAAACGTTAATTTTTTGCCTTTCTGCCATTCATTATATTATGAAATATGTTGACAGGAAGCAAAATTGGAGAAAGAAGGCAGACGGAATCTGGGAAAGTCCACGAGGCAGGACTCGAACTCAGGATTCCTGCATGGTGCATAACAGCACCAGATGTCAGCACACTGTCCACAAGGCTATCGGGAACTGTTATTACATGTTATTTTGTTTAGTTGTCCAATGCTTTGTTTTCAGAGTCAGTATCGTGATCTGTATTAAAAAAACAAAACAAATGTAATTGACAAAATGTTCTATTAAATGTTGTAAATCAATTTATAAATGTCTAAAATGTTATTAAAAATATTTATTTTAAATGAATTGTGTAAAAAAAATTGTTTGAAATTAATAAATGAAGACTTGTTTCGTCCAGAGTTTTTTAACGAATCTCTGTCAAGTAGGCTACGTTTTAAAAGTCACTGGTCACCACTTACTGGCATAACAATGTAATACAATCTTTATTTGAAGCGTAACATTACTTTCAGAGGTCATTTACTCATTTTGATCGCTGCTGCAAAATCAGTGTTTATATTTGGCCAGGGTCTGCTAAAATTCAGCTAAAGTCATTGTTGCGAGGTGGTTCTTTGCATTTTACACTGGGGTTATTTACCCCACATTATTTTGTTTCTTGGATATTCTATTCCCTTCAAAGCAAACAAACCAGTGCTCCTTTATTTGTTGCTTAGTGACGATTGTGTTGAAGTAAGCCAGAAATGCGCAGGTGCTGCTCAATTCGGTTATATTTAATATTCATATTGACTTGAGTATGTGGGACGGAATCCAACGGCAAAATATACAGCTGTCGCCCGAAACACTTTCTCATCGGATCTACGCGAATCTTGTGGGTGACCTTTTTGATCTCAAAAAGGTGAATTCTCACCGAAAGGTGTGAATACTAATACAAATTTTAACCCCTGATCCAAACATGAAAAGTAAAAAAAATGACTTGCAAATTAAACAACATATTGACCTTTATGTCTAATTTACTACTATAATGACTGAACTATTTTCATTTGTGAGTAATTGAGATTAATTTGATTCAGCATATCGTAATTCATTTGATTACATTTAAATAGACAGGCCTGATATCTATATAGCTGTATTGTGACCCTGGTTTTCGCTGGTTTGTAAACAATGTTACACAGAGATGTTGAGTCAGCCCTTGTCGTCTCTCCCTAGCGGCCTTCCCAGTTCGTGCTGCTCTGTTTGTCAGTGTTGCTGACAGGAACAGCACTGCTTTCCAAGGACTCCATCAAGATGCAGAGAGAGTAGTGGCGTCTTATCTTTACAGCAGAAGAGGAGGGAGAGAAGCATGATGTGCTTGTTTTGGCCAGAAAGTCGTGATGCTAACATGAGCACCATCACACTGACTCAATATGCTTCAGCTCGTCTCTTCCTCACCTTCTCTTACTTTTTCCTTCTCATTCAGATGTTATGTTGCATCCACAAACTTCAACCACTTGTCTGATCTAAGGGGCTGTTTACACCACACCGTTTTCAACTAAAAACAGATCATTTTTTATGTGTTTTGGCCGTTCATTTACGCGACAATGGCGTTTTGGTGGCCTGAAAATGCAAACTTTTGAAAACGGGTTTCAAAGTGCAAGTTTTTGAAAACGATACCGTTATCATATCCATGTAAACTGCAAAAACGCAAATCTGTGAAAACGGTGACGGCAGGCACATGCGTATTACGTGTTTAGTCTATCCACCTTATTTGTCAACGTGGAATTAAAGTATTTCTGTGAAAATGCGATACTTCCAATTTATTAGATTTTGCTTTCTCTGACAAGCGGATGCAATGAGACCAGTTTTCCGGTTTGATCATGTGACGTTCGACATATATGCTGAGTTCACGTACAAAGGAAAAACTTTTCCATTTTTAGTACATTGTTGTCGTGTAAACGTACCCTAAGTAACATTTTAAAGTCTCTGTTAAGACTCATTTCTGTTGCATATATGAGTCAGTATGTTGATGTTACATCAAAATGTATTTATATCAGTGAAATGCATTTAAGTCATTATACAAGGGTAAAACAGGGTATTTACACTATTGTTCAGACATTTAGGATCAGTAATTTATTGTTTTAAAGAAATTAATACTTTTATTCCAAGGACGAATCCTTAAAAAAATGTATCACAGTTTCCAAAATATTAAAAGGGTTAGTTCACCCAAAAATGAAAATTCTGTCATTTATTGCTTACCTTCGTTCATCTTCGGAACACAAATTAAGATATTGTTGATTAAATCCGATGACTCAGTGAGGCCTGCACAGCCAGCAATGACATTTCCTCTCTCAAGATCCATTAATGTACTAAAAACATATTTAAATCAGTTCACGTGAGTACAGTGGTTCAATATTAATATTATAAAGCGACGAGAATATTTTTGGTGTGCCAAAAAAACCAAAATAACGACTTATATAGTGATGGCTGATTTCAAAACAATGCTTCAGGAAGCGCCAAAGTCACGTGATTTCAGCAGTTTGACACGCGATCCGAATCATGATTTAATACGCTGATTCATTTGTGCTCCGAAGCTTCCTGAAGCATTGTTTTGAAATCGGCCATCACTAAATAAGTCGTTATTTTGTTTTTTTGGCGCACCAAAAATATTCTTGTCGCTTTATAATATTAATATTGAACCACTGTACTCACATGAACCGATTTAAATATGTTTTTAGTACATTAATGGATCTTGAGAAAGGAAGTGTCATTGCTGGCTATGGAGGGCTCACTGAGTCATTGGATTTCAACAAAAGTATCTTAATTTGTGTTCCGAAGATTAACGAAGGTCTTACGGGTGTGAAACGGCATGAGGGTGAGTAATAAATGATAGAATTTTCATTTTTGGGTGAACTAACCCTTCAAGCAGCACAATTGTTTTCAACATTGATAATAATGAGAAATGTTTCATGAGCACCAGATCAGCATATTAGAATGATTTCTGAAGGATCATGTGACACTGAAGACTGCAGTAATGATGCTGAAAATTCAGCTTTGCCATCACAGGAACAAATTACATTTTAAAACATTAAAATAGAAAACAGCTATTTTAAAATGTAATAAAATTTCACAATATTACTGTATTTTTTATCAAATAAATGCAACGTGAGCATAAGAGCATTAGGGACGTCAGATGAAAAGGTGTAGAAAGATACAAAGATAAAAACATTTTCTGTGGAATAGCGTGCACCGATGAATTGTTCACAATATTAACATGTATTTAAGTGCTGTATGCCTATGGTGTACTTCTAGTCATAAACTGTGATTCATCATGATTGAAATATTAGCTGTCTTTGCGTTTGTGAATATCCACTGCCTTCCCTATAATCGCACAGAACGATTTGCACTTAATATTTTCCCAAAGTTTTTGCTATGCTTACATGTCAGTCACGGTGTGTATTCGGGTACATATTGGTTCAATATCTTAGAGCTTATACACTTACAAAATTATATCTGATGTGTACATCCTATTAAAGCATTTATAATCATTGTTACTGCTTCTGTATCTTGTGCACCCCAAAGGTTGAAGATCATTCTGCATGCAAAAAAGAAACCTTTGACTAACTGTCACAGTAGGAGATTTTAACCAGATCCCCATCTGTATCGGGCCTGTTGGTATGTCCCCCATGTATCCGTTACTTAGCAACACAGCTCTTAATTTAGAACTTTCTTTAATCCACATAATAGGTCAAGCTAGTTTTCACTGGGGAGAAAAGATGTGATCAGAGCCCTAGTCTCATCTGGTTGTAATAAATGGGACATAATAAATATACTTCATCTCTTGTGAACTGATTCATTAAAACATGGCTTACATTGATTAGATGCCCAGCCTCGGGTTACTTGCTAGGTTACTACCCCAGCAACCAATCCATCTCTGTGGAAACTCAGTTGTTCTACCTTGCTGTTCGAGCTGCAGCCGCAAGAAAACAACTAAGCTTACAGAAGTCATATTGTGCACTGAATGTAACCCGTAGTGGTCCGTAACATTTTGTTAACAGAGTTAACGTAAAAAAAAATTAAGTGCCAAAACTGTTGATACTGATTACAGCCAACATATTCTAATGTTCCCACCCCCAACCTGATCAAGGTCTGTGGCATACTGTGTTTACTGCTTTTTTGCCAGTAATACGTGGGAGTAAGAAAAGCATTTCTCCCGTGTTCTTAAGCTTTGTGTCACTGTCTCAGTAGATTAAACGCACAAAATGCATGTCGGCTTCTCAGCTTCTGCAATCAACATGACTGTCTATAACCAACATAGATATTGAGGGGGAAACACTTCTACCCAAATATTCAGATTAATAATCAACCAATAAGACTTTTTTTAATGGTTTATTCTAAAATGATTACATTCGTTCTCCACAAAATCAGAAATATGTGGTTACAGCCTTGCAATAGTATGATTTCCTGTACTTTCTGACCCCAAATTTCTGTTCTGTGTAACAGATGCCAGTTGTCACCATTGTAATGAGCCTGCAAAATCATTCAATAAATAAATAAATTAATTAATTAATTTATATATTTTTTTTAAACAAAGATGAGATACAAAGATGAACTGAGTTCAAACTTATTCTGTTAAGAATAATTTTCTGGTTCTTTATTGGCATTAATGGTTCCATGAAGAACCTTTTGCATCCAAGCAAACTTTCTATTGCACAAAAGGTTCTTTGTAGTGGAAAATGGTTCTTAGTTTATTAACCCTTTCATGCATGGATTATGATAACCATGGTCAGGATTTTTTCCCTACATGTTTTTATTGCTCTTAGGGCATGAAAAACAAGATTTAATTATATTTTTTTTACCCAATTTACAAAGAGATTTTCAGATGTCCACTTGAGTGGACAGTATGTGTTTTTTGTTTTACCTAAAGAGATACTCTATTAAACATAATACAGTAATAGCACAGTAATATTGTATGTATTTAACAAACCAATTAATAAAATTATATAAAATCATGTGAAAACTATCAAATATATACAGAAAAATATAATACAGCTTCAATTATTGCAAACACAATTGAGTTTGTTGCCATTTGACCAGCAGACAGAGAAGAACTTCATACAAGTTTACCTTTTGCGTGTCTTTGATATCAGAACATGAGGACCTGATTTCTACAACCAGTGAAGGTACAACTCTGTGGAAGCCCAACTCGGACTATATCAGTGGCGTGCAGTGGTGTTCTGAAATGAGGAGGCACATTTTTTAATTTTTTATGAATCAAATGTAAATGTGCATTACTCTTAACGTTGACACATCTTCCTTGTTAAATGAACATTACATTACATCAAAAAAGAAAAAAAGAAACCAAATACAATTGTATTTTGTAATTTTACATTAACAATGTAATGTTCTATTTATCAAAACCAAGTCAATCTAATCAAGTTAGTGTTTTAAGCATTTCTACATTCATTTCAAAATAATAACTAAAGGCTGTAACAATATAAACAATATATTTTATTGGTGTATTGAAGTTTTCGGATTTTGGATCATCATTCATGCTCCGTAAACACCGTCTGTCACACGAAGATGTATTTTTAATTTAACCAAGCTGATTGCACTAAAAAACCCCGCAGTCGTCATGTTTTCAGTCCATTTCAAGTTTGATTTTGACGTGACATAAAGCGGTGATATCTAATGGGTAATCTGTTTACTTACTTTTCAATTAGTCTTCCCTTGGGGCAGTCGTGGCCTAATGGATAGAGAGTCGGACTTGTAACCCAAAGGTCATGGGTTCGAGTCTCAGATCCCCCAGGGATTGTCGGTGAGGGGAGTGAATATCCAGCGCTCTCTCCACCCTCAATACCACGACTGAGGTGAGACCCTTGAGCAAGGCACCGTACCCCCAACTGCTCCCCGGGCGCCGCAGCAATGGCTGCCCACTGCTCCGGGTGTGTGTTCACGGTGTGTGTGTTCACTGCTGTTCAGCTCAGCTTTCCTGTAGCTCAGTGGTTAGAGCATGGCACTAGCAATGCCAAGGTCATGGGTTCGATCCCAGGTATTGCACATACTCCGATACAAATGTATAGTATAATGCAATGTAAGTCACTTTGGATAAAAGCGTCTGCCAAATGCATAAATGTAAATGTAAAATGTAATGCTGTGTGTGTGCACTTGGATGGGTTAAATGCAGAGCACAAATTCCGAGTATGGGTCACCATACTTGGCCACATGTCATGTCACTTCACTACCATTGACGCCATCATTTGTTCATTCAAACTGACACACGGAACGTGCACGTCAACAAGAGGCGGGATTTATTGCACAAACCAATCATATCCAATCATAACCAATTACATCCAATCATAGCACGATGGAGACATTGCCTCCTCTCACGTGACTTTCCCCCATTCATCTCAATTACCCCCCACAAAACCCACCGCATGCTATAGGGGTCTAATGGTTTTCTATGAGTGGAAAGGGAGGCATGACTCCTGCTGTAACTTTACCTGCGGGTGTCGCTGTTGGGCAGTGTTCCTTTAGAAATACGAGTCTTTGAATTAATCATGAGAGTCAATGATTCAATGATTCATTCACAGCCACTTGCTTCGTTACTGAATGAATGACTCGATGACTCACTCATAAAAACAGTGACTTGCTGCCACATAATGACGGTTTTAGTTTAATATTTAAAAGTATCACTTCGTTTTACCATCATTGCATATTTCTCTATTGAACATTTTTTATTTAAAACATTATTTATTGTATAAAGTTATTCATAAAGGTAAAAATACACACTGGAAAATCAATTTAGGGGGCAAATATTGTCCCTTAAAGGTGCCATAGAATTGAAAATTGAATTTACCTTGGCATAGTTGAATAACAAGAGTTCAGTACATGGAAATGACATACAGTGAGTCTCAAACACCATTGTTTCCTCCTTCTTATGTAAATCTCAATTGTTTAAAAGACCTCCGAAGAACAGGCGAATCTCAACATAACACCGACTGTTACGCAACAGTCGGGATCATTAATATGTACGCCCCCAATATTTGCATATGCCAGCTCATGTTCAAGGCATTACACAAGGGCAGCCAGTATTAACGTCTGGATCTGTGCACAGCTGAATCATCAGACTAGGTAAGCAAGCAAGGACAACAGCGAAAAATGGCAGATGGAGCAATAATAACTGACATGATCCATGGTAACATGATATTTTTTGTGATATTTGTAAATTGTCTTTCTAAATGTTTCGTTAGCATGTTGCTAATGTACTGTTAAATGTGGTTAAAGTTGCATCGTTTCTTACTGTATTCACGGAGATCAGAGTCATGTCATTATTTTCATTATTAAACACTTGCAGTCTGTATAATGCATAAACACAACTTCATTCTTTATAAATCTCTCCAACAGTGTGTAATGTTAGCTTTAGCCTGTTAGCCACAGAGCACTATCAAACTCATTCAGAATCAAATGTAAACATCCAAATAAATACCATACTTACATAATCGGGTATGCTGCATGACGAACACTTTGTAAAGATCCATTTTGAGGGTTATATTAGCTGTGTGAACTTTGTTTATGCAATGTATTATAGAGTCGCGAGCTTGGGGGCAGGGAGCGCGAGCATTTAAAGGGGAAGCACGCTGAATCGGCGCATATTTAATTATGCCCCAAAATAGGCAGTTAAAAAAATGAACAAAAAAAAATCTATGGAGTATTTTGAGCTGAAACTTCACAGACACATTCAGGGGACACCTTAGACTTATATTACATCTTGTGAAAAAGGATTCTAGGGCACCTTTAATGGAAAAGGTGTGACTGCAGTCTAAGTGGAAGAGAGGGGGTACGCAGAAGGATTGTAATCCCTTCAGGGGGTACTCCACTCTAAAAAGTTTGAGAACCACTGTCCTAGGATATAAGGAATGGATGGATATTCCAGAGCAACTTGGCATTTCTGATTTTGTTTGGAGAAAAAAAAAAAACACATACAACGGCTTGCCACTTGGTGGCAGTGTATAGGACGATCCACTAGAATCCACTGTAGTGTTTGATATGCAACTATGCCAATGCATACGCAAGAAAATGGCTTTTAATTTGCTATGCACTGTAATGACCTATGTGTGAAAGGGTTCAAATGTACACAAAAAAAAATAAAATTTTCACTGAAAGTTTTTTTAGGGGGTAAACAAACGCATGGGCATAGCTTGACATCTAAACTTGTGTAATAATGTCAAAATAAATCATGAAAAAAAGCATTTTAGGTTCAAAACTTTATTTCCCAATGGCAACAGTTATATTTCTCAGTGGACGGGCATCTTATAAGGAATTTAATTGCTGTATAAACTTTATCAAGCCATAATAATCTGTTGTAATTCATCAAACAGAAAATATTATCTTTAACAGTCAAGTAACAGTTCACTGCTTAAAACATCTAAATTATCATAGTACTGTTGAATTTGTGTTGATTTTGTGCTGTGGCAGAGGAAGTTCACAGCTCATCCAACAGGTCAGCACAGGAATCAGGAAATAAATACAAAGCAAAGTCTTATTTTGTCTGTTGACCCACTGGCTCGATGCTGGGGGGTCGATTTGTAAAGGGGTGCCACTGGCCCTGGATACTGGGACTGTCTGTGTGGAAGGGTTTTCGAATGCGGATGACGTCCAGTCCTGACTGGTTAGACATCTTGGTTATAAGTTCGGCAATTTGCTGCGATGTTTTGTTGGTGACCGTCTCCTCCTTCAAATTACCGTTCACTGCATAGATAAAATAAAAACAGTGAGTACACTGGTATGTAATATATATATTTGACAACTTCAAATTGTATTAACATTTAGTCAGTACCGCAGGAAACAACAATAGGGTGAACCTGTAAGCCTGCAGATTAAAACATTTTAATAAAACTTCACAGAAGGTCAGACTTACAATATTCGGCTACTATTTTAGGAATTCTGCAGGACTGAGGAGAGATGTAAATCACAGTTCCTGGGTTATTTTTGGCAAAATCCACCACACCTTCCTCAATGAAATCCCTGGAGGAATATATATCATTAGAAATAAATAATTTACAATAAACGACACAAATTATGCACAATGTCAAATGATCTCACTGAAACGTGGTACTTAAAGTAAATGACCTCAAAATATTTGTAACATGAACTGTATTGCATATACTAAACAGCAAAATTTCAAAAAAAAAAATGTATTTAAAAAAATTTAACCATGTTTAAATTAATAAATAAAATGTCACATTTAGATAAATAAATTAGATAAATATAAATATTCACACTTTTCTATCATTAAGCCCCAGACAATTTACATTTTATTTTGGATTATTAAGACGTTATCTCGGACATACTAACTAAAAAAAATACAACAAATAACCAGATATTCATTGTCCATACACGGTGAATATTCTATGGGCAGTTTATGTACAAGGTTATTATACATGATAAACCCACCTGACTCCTAAAGAGCCCTGTCCTTTCTTTGAGAAGATCAGAGATATTCGCTTTAGCTGACAAACATAGCGACCCACTCCATTGTGAAGAACGCTTTGTAAAAAACGACTCGGTGTTCCTCGAGCAGTCATGTCCACCTCTTCAGAGTTCCTACATTCAGTTCAACTTACACTTTGTATGCTGTCAGAATTGGAAAGAGTGATTTTAAATGATTAGATTTAGAGGACAGCCTACAGAAGACATGTGTAATGTCAGGTACGTTACAAATTGTCGTCCGGGTGGAAGTAGAAGCTGCGCATCAGATGTGACTGAAATATAACTTTGTAACAAAGAGAAAGTTCCCAGCAACTTTATAACAGATTATTTGACCGTGACAGCTTACTTATTTGAACAAAGACATGTTTATTACGATTTGAAGCTTCACAGTCTAATTCGCTTTGTTTTGACACACTACGACAAGAGTTTCATGTTTCACACGGAAGTATTTTGGAGTTCGGACCTCGTGTTTAGTGGGACATGCAGACACATGATAACAGTTTGGCGCTCTTCTTACTGTTTTGTAAGTTTATGTCAAATGTTTATGGTATATGCGTTTCTTATACATATTTCCCGCCAATGTTTCTCTTCACTGGCATCATTAATTTTTATGGATACACATACATAATTGTTGAGTAATAACGTTAGGGGTCATGCATATACGGTATACAGTTATTTTTTGGTGACGCCTTATAATAAGTCTAATTAATAAATCCCGTAGTAAGCATTAGAATAGTTAATGTGCATTCATATATGAAAATATATACGATTTAGTGTTTCATGACATTTGCAATAATGCATTAATGATATATGTATGTATGTATATATATATATAATTGCTGTTATGTAGTACATTTTCATGATCCCATCTAAATATCTTAATATTTTGATATTCTCAGTTTATATTGAAATCATTTTATCTCAATTTCACAGGAAAGTTTTTTCTTGTTTTGTTTCAGCCACATTTTTTTAAACTGCATATTGTAATTGTGCAAATTTTCTATAATCCATGCAGGTCTGATGTCCTGAATTAACAGCAAATGTGGAGGAGCAGGTTTCTCAGGGGGGCAGGCTATCTCTTGCAGGGGACGGGCTGTAGTCCTTGTAAACCCGCTCATCTTCCTCCCTGGAGATATCTCTCTTTTTACCAGCCATGCTTTAAGCCAGTCCTGCAGAACCCTTTTGAAAAGCATTGTTTTGAAAAGCGATTAAGACCCGATGTTGCCTTATATTTCTGCAGAACGTTGAGAAAAGATGCAAAGTCTATCATCGATTTCCCTGTCCAGCCCCTAACAGTGACTGATATCAAGCAGTATCTTCGTTCTAAAGATATCCCTTTCCATGATGGCTACAGCTGCTTACATGCTCCTAGTATTTTTCTGGAACCAGCACCTGAGGGATCTGGAAGAGAGAACTACTCGCTGTTTATCGATAAAACCACCGGACAGTTTCTGTGTAAAGAGACTTTAGTGGAGGGGAGCTGGGAGGACCTCCAGGATTGCATTGAGGTGATGTTGAATGAGGGTCAGACGTCCATCAGCCCTAATGTGCTGCTGGGGTTTCCTGAGAGCTTGGAGGAGCAAGAAGAAAGAGAGATGGAGATGAAGGAGGTGCAAAGAATATGGAGCAGCTCTGTGCCTTTTTCTGACCTCCTGGAGGAGGAAGTGCAGCTTGTTAAAACCATGTTCCAGATTGGTAAACTCACTAATGCCACACTGAAGAAATTTGGGGTCAGGTTCTTCAAACCCACCAAGAGTTTGGTGTTCCCCTGGTTTAGTGGACATGACTCGAGCCTCCGTGGTGTTAAATTGCTTTCTGCTGCCATGAAAGATGACAGACAGGTGGTCTACACTGAAGCCACGGTTCCAAAAGTCTCCAGGTACCACAACCTCTTCGGCCTGTCTTTAGTAGGACGGAAAGATGGTGAGGTTGTGCTCACGGGACGTGAGGTGGACAGCATGGCAGTGAGTCAGGCTACCGGTCTTCCGTCTTTGGCCTTGCCGCGGGGTGTAAGCTGTCTGCCCCCGATCCTCCTCCCTTATCTGGAGCAATTCAAGAAAGTCACTCTGTGGCTGGGGGGAGATATGCACTCCTGGGAAGCCTCAAAAATATTCTCCAGGAAACTTGGACTGAAACGCTGCTCTCTGATTCGGCCAGGGGAGTTTCAGCCGTGCCCCAGTGAGGCTTTGGCCCAGGCCAGGAACTTGATGCGAATTGTCAAGGCTTCCATCCCTGCTGCCCACAAGTCCATTGTGTCCTTCAAACAGTTACGGGAGGATGTGTACGGGGAACTGGCTAATGTGGAGCAGGTGGCTGGGATACAGTGGTCTCGATTCCTTGAGCTCAATCGAATCCTTAAAGGTCATCGCAAGGGGGAGCTGACGGTTTTTACAGGTACAGTCAACACAGGATTGCTTTGTATTTTTCTTCAAAAAAAATTATTATTTAAACATTAAATAAATATAATTATTATTATTTTCATTATTATATAAATGTGTAAAATATAAAATTAACAAAAACATATGTGCATAAATATTATATAAACAATAAATTATATAAATATAATTTTTGTATTTATTTGTATGTGTATATTTGTATCTGTAGGTCCCACAGGCAGTGGAAAGACCACCTTCATCAGCGAGTGTGCTCTAGATCTGTGCATGCAGGGTGTCAACACATTATGGGGCAGCTTTGAAATCAACAATGTGCGCCTGGCCAAAATTATGCTGACCCAGTTTGCCAAGCAAAGACTGGAGGAGAACCTGGACCAATATGACATGTGGGCTGATAAGTTTGAGGACCTGCCTCTCTACTTTATGACCTTCCATGGACAGCAGAACATCAAGTAAATCATTGCCATTCTTTGATTTTAAATAGGTATTGTAATGTATAATATTGTATTGCAAGTCTTATGGATTTTTAATATAGGCTTTTACATTAAACAAAAAACCACTGGAATGATTTTGATATTTTCCTTTTGTAGAGGACCAGCTTCTTATCATGATCTTTAAATATGAGCTGCTATTTTTGTCCCTGTGCAGGACTGTTTTGGATACCATGCAGCATGCTGTTTACCTGTATGACATCAGTCATGTGATCATTGACAACCTGCAGTTTATGATGGGCCAAGAGAACCTGTCTCTGGACAAGTGAGGCAACAATTTTAATATGCTATTTATTCAGAGCTCCCATGGTCCTGAAAAAAATGCTGGAAACATAAAGGAATTTCAAAAGTGTGATTACCATGCTTGGAAAAGTCATGGAAATGAATGAAATCTTGAATGGTCATGGAAATTCTATTTTCAATATTCATTTTTCTAGTTATACTCTGTTATCATATTATATATTTCTTCAGCTTGATTTTTTTCTTTCTGAGTCAAGATTTCTATAAAATGAATTTTTTTAAAATCCTCCTTACCACTTTATCAGCTAATTGCCCCAAATATGTGGGAACATTTATTCATAATTTTTATATATATATGGATTACAAATAATAATAATGTATTCTTACAAATGTTTTTTTTCCCCCTCAGATTTGCAGTACAAGACCACATAATTGGAGCCTTCAGGAAGTTTGCCACAAACAGCTGCTGTCACGTGACTTTAATTATCCACCCTCGGAAAGAAGAGGATGATAAAGAACTGCAGACAGCATCCATCTTTGGCACAGCCAAGGTTGGTAGATAAAGACCATGTTTGCATTTTTATTCCTCTGCAACTTTAGTTGAGTAAAGGTATACAGATTTTCACATATATATGCTTAGTTTCCATTTATAAGAAAATATACTTTTTATGTAGTAAACTCACTTAAGGACTTGTTTAGTAAGATTTTACCAGAAAAGGTTTTAGAATTTTTATGATATGTGAATATAAAACATCGTATATAATCTTAACTGCTGTATTTTTCTTTTCTTTTTGTTTGGTTTTTCTTTTTATTGTATTAATGCAACTCTTGTATTTTTTGCAATGAAGATAGCCTCAAATTATGACATGGCTTTAAAATCTAAACTACTACTATTATAAGAACATCTACCAGGTCTAATGTATAGTTTTCCTCATGTCAGGCCAGTCAAGAGGCAGATAACGTGCTCATCCTTCAGGAGAAGAAATTGGTGACATGTCCTGGCCGAAGGTCCCTTCAGGTGGCCAAGAACCGCTTTGATGGGGACGTGGGGATCTTTCCCTTAGAATTCAATAAAGCCTCGCTTACCTTCTCTGCTCCTGTGAAGGGAAAGCAGAAAATTCGTAAGATGAAAGTGGACAAGGATAACGGCACAGAGGAAACCGAGGAGTTTGAACTCAAAGAAACAAGTGAGAAACCTGTCAAGCCTGCCAAAGCCAAGACCTCAAAGACAGTTAAGGGCTCAGCAGCAGGAAAGGGTTCCACAGATTGAGAAGGAAATAATCAGTAGCTCAGAGAATTCCTTATTTGCATGAATTCAAATTAAACTTGTGTACTACATGAAAATGTAATGTTATGATGTTAACAAACTTCATTGTTTGTTTATAAAGGTGGTTCTGGATGGATTTGTGTAAAGTACATTTGGTTAGCAATACGTCCTGTTGTCACACTCAATGAATGTTAGTATTTTTAGATCCTCTTAAAGATTATGCAATGTTTTATACATACACTGTTTTATATGAACCAAAATGAAACACATTATTTTTGTTTTCAAAAGTATTTGATGGATTAAATAAGGGTTAAAGCTCTTAAAATATTATACAAGACGCTAAAGCTGCATTTGTAGGAATCGTGCCATACATTTCGTCAATGTAAATCCATTTTATGGATTAAGTCCAAAAATGTAATGTGATCTATTTCTGTTTCATTGTCACGGTTACTGTAGGAGAAAAGTGTCACATATAATAAGCTATTTAAAGGAGCCTGTGAAAACTGTTAATAAAGTGTTTTGTAGATAGTTCTGACAGTTGAATGTTTATATGTATATATAATATATAGATATATGAAAACATAACCCTCATTGAATGTCTTTAAAATGGAGCTTTAATGTTTTATTGATGCCTTAAAATTTATGAAGAGTCATCAAGGCAATAACTTGTATCTTTCAACGTGGTTTCATAAAATATAAACTAAAACCTTTTATTTGAATGTCTAAGCACATGTTATAATTCTATCTTGGTCTGTAATGAAATTTCATGGATATTTGCCTTTTTCTTAGTTTTTAAAAAAAATTCAAATAACAATAACGTACAGTATGTCAAGAAACAAAAGGAAAAGAAAAAAAGAACAAATTACAACAAATAAAACAGAATGCCAGGGGGAAGTAAATATAAAAGTTCAAAGCAAAGATAGAAAATATACATACATACATACATACATATACATAAATAAAAATCAAATAAATGTATTATAAAGTTCATAAGCTTTCAAAGTTCTTATAGCTTTCTTGTTTAAAGAGTCTCTGATACTGTCAATATATATAGGGCTTTTTCAGTGTTTGAACAGCACCTCTGCAGCGTGTTGAGAAACGTGTCATATGACTTTTTGAGCCAATCAGGACACTTCTAGGAAGTATCTGAACCTGACTTGCTGGTTTCTGTTCTTTTACATAAACTTTATGGATTAATTCAGTTTTACTCACCTTATGCCGCTTATTGACTGCTGTAAATGAGTTGCTCCGTGATTTAAATTGCATGGCTTCAGCTAACGGGAATCTGTCAAAAACATAGAATTCGTTTTTCACGTGAAGTATATTGCGCCACAATGGCAAACATTTGTCCAATTAAAAACGTTGCAGATTTAGTTTCTGAAGCTCGTCGTGTGTACCGGGAAACATTTGACGGGGATGATGCAAATGTTGCAGTTTGCGCCCCAGGACGTGTGAATTTAATCGGAGAACACACAGATTATAATGAAGGATTTGTCCTCCCAATGGTAATGACACTTTCATGACTAAATCCTATTTAACAGCAAGTGTTGGTAAAGTATAATAATTGAGCCTTTGATTAATCTTGTGAAGACGTTACACAGCGTTGATTTGATCCGATCATTTAAATCAAACTGTTCGAAAGAACCGATTCGCGGAAATGAATCAGTATTCTCAGCACTAATGCGTCAAATTTCTGACGTGTTGTTCCTTTGTTTGGTATGCAAAGTACGTTATCCTGCACAACTGATATCTGAACAATGGAAATGATGGATTGTCCTTTTACATCCTTGATGATACTTTCTACTGTAGCTAAAATATTGACAAACGTGGTCAATTTATACACTTCCAACTCTCCTCATTAATAGGAATTAGTGATAGGAACAAACATGTTTTCTGATGTTTGTTTGAATGGTTGCAGGCCTTGCCGATGGTCACGGTTATGGTGGGCAGCAAAACCTCTGGCCAGAAGTGCTCTGTTTTAACTCTGACCGAAGCTGCTGATGAGCCCAGGATGGTGGACTTTGATCTCCCAAATGAACTGACCCCACTTTTAAGAGGGCAGCCAAACTGGGCCAATTATGTAAAGGGAGTTGTAGAGCACTACAGAGGTAATCTTTTGCAATCATTTTTGTCTATCTGGCAAAAAAAAAAGGGAAGTAATGAGGACGTGTACATTTAGTCTGTCTCTAGCAGGAAATGTGACCCTAGGGGCCCATGCTGAGAACTCATCTTTGGACTAACTTTTTAATGCAATGTTTCCAATACTTGCAGAATAGTTGCTGAGCACACTGTTGTCTTAATTTTGAATATACTTATTGCAGAATGGAGTATGCATGTATTTCTAAACTGAACCTGATCCAGCCTAATAGTATTGCTGTCATGTCTTCTCTTGACACAGCACAGCCCATCCCTGGCTTTAGAGCTGTAATAGCCAGTAGTGTGCCACTAGGGGGTGGACTCTCCAGCTCAGCCTCACTTGAAGTTGCTGTGTACACCTTCCTGCAGCAGCTGTGTCCAGGTAATCACTTCTGTCTCTCACACATTTTTTAAATGTGTCTCTGTAAATTTCCCATACATTTTTTTTTCCATAGAGAAATTGACTTTAATGCATTTAAAGGGTTAGTTCACCCAAAAATGAAATTTCTGTCATTAGTTACTCACCCTCATGTTGTTCCACAAGACCTTCATTCATCTTCGGAACACAAATTTTTACAATATTACTGTTTTTTACTATATTTTTGATCAAATAAATGTAAGCATGGTGAACATCTTTTCTCCCCCTCCACAGATGATGGGAATCAGGTAGCAAAGGCAGTGGCCTGTCAGCAGGCTGAACACACTCATGCTGCTGTGCCCTGCGGCATCATGGACCAGTTTGTGTCTGTTTTGGGTAAAGAGGGCCATGCATTACTCATTGACTGCAGGTAAGTAGATTTGCCAATAAATATTCATCTGTCAGGTTAGAATGAATCAGTTGTATTTAGTTGCTCATTTACAAAAATAATATCAAAACATTCATTACCAAAATGAAATGCAATCGTTTCAGATCTTTGGAAGCCACTGCTGTCCCTTTAGCTGACCCTGGACTTGTAATCCTGATCACTAACTCTAACGTTAGACATACGCTCACAGGCAGCGAGTATCCCACCAGACGAAAACAATGTGAGGACGCAGCAGCCATTTTGGGCAAGAAAAGTCTGAGAGAGGCTACTTTGCAAGATTTGGAGGGTAAGAAAAAGAAAGATTTTAATCAGGCACCATAAAGTATGTCTTTTATCGAGGTCATTTCATAATAAAATATACATATTTTGTAAAAATCTGAATTTATTCATAGCTGCCAAGGACCGACTGGACAGTGTGACGTACCAACGGGCACATCATGTGATTGAGGAGATTGAACGCACAGCGCAAGCTGCCGAGGCACTCAAGAGAGGCGATTACAAAGAGTTTGGGAGGCTCATGGTGGAGAGCCACAATTCTCTTAGGTAAACATCTACAGTCGAAGCAAGATTATCATGTTGGAAGACTAACAGAAGTCAACTCCATGAAAACATCCCAAGATTAGAAGTGCTTTACAGTGACTGAAATGTTGTTTGCTTAACTTAACCCAATTGTTTGATAGGTGGGGGTAACTGCCGGTTAAATGGCTTTTAATGATGCATTCTTTGACTGGGGTTTATATTGTTTGTCTTAGGGATAATTACGAGGTCAGCTGTCCAGAATTGGACGAACTGGTGTCGGCAGCACTGGAGGTGGATGGGGTGTTCGGGAGTCGGATGACAGGGGGAGGGTTCGGTGGATGCACAGTTACTTTGCTTCAGGCTCATGCCACGGAGAGAGCAGTGAAACACATTCAGGTTTTTTTACAAGTTTAAGATCCTCTGTGAATCTTTTGACAATTTCATCCAAAGAAATTACTGGATATTTTAAGATGTATGATTATTTGTAACTTAGTGCTATACTTTTTCTCTGTATTTACAGGAGAAATATCATGGATCTCCAACTTTCTTCATAACTAAACCATCAGAAGGAGCTCATGCTCTTAGTCTATGATTTTTAACCACTGATTTTTTTTTTTTAAGTTCTTGATTTTCACTGTAATTTACATTTTTATCACTAATCATCTTATACGAATCCAGTGTTGAGGGTAACGCATTAAAAGTAACGAGTTACGTAATCAGATTACTTTTTCAAGTAACTAGTTTTTTACTAGTTACTTTTTTACTTTTACTTTTTCAATTTACAACAAAATATCAAAGTTACTTTTTCAAATAAGTAACGCAAGGTACTTTTTCACATTTATTGACTAACAGCTTTCCTGTACCCATGTTGAGAGAAATAAAGTGCAGAGGTGTTGTGTGCGCTGTGTGTAAACATGACGATTATTGTAGTTCTAGATTAAATGTGAACATGCATTTACTCATCTCACTTGCATGAAATCATTCAGTATTCCTCAAAATCAATAAAATTAGTAAAATGCAATCTCAGAATTTTATGCAAACCTGTAATAATTAACTATAGTAAATTACTCAAACATACTTTATATATTTAATCTCACTTTATTAACCACTGTCTTTGCTGCTGACCTTCAATGATCTAATTCAACCATACTATTAAACAGGAATTACTTTAGATTAGATTTAGAAGTAAGAGTGTTGAACATCCTTCTCATGCATCCTATTCTTCTTTAATCCAGAATGGCATCACAGCCGAAAGGTTTGTTTGAGCTGCGCCCTGTAATGCATTACTTTTAAAAGTAACTTTCCCCAACACTGTACTAATCAGAATCAGCTCTCTCCAATCAATGCCACAAATATTGTGAATATTATCAGTGCATGCATTTGTTTTACATCTGTGAATTCTTTACAGTCTTGCATTCAGAAGCCCAATTCCCACAGTGATTAATGTCTAAAATAAAGAGGATTTATGTAATAAAGCAATTATGTAATTAAAAGGAATAGTTTTTGAATTATTTAATCAAACCTTTACTTAATCGATTAAACAAGATTATAAATAATTTGTTGAAACTAATTTGATTATACTCAAAAATTTGAAAGTTGAATTAGGTGGTAGTTTTTAAGTGTTAGCATAAGTATATCAAGCAATATGTATATGTTCTTATGTGTGTGATGTGTACTATTATACTTTTCTGTTACATTGCAGTAATGGGAATGGGGTGGGCTGCTATATTATCTTATTTATTTACTCATATATTTCTTATATGTGGAGCTTAGGTGTTTAAAATACACTTAATCAGCATTTTATGATGCATTGTTTTTATTGTAAACAGTGTTAGTGGGTCATAGAGATTGTGCTCTCATGAGTCTATAGTGTGTGCGCCCCCTGCTGGCCGCATACTGAACTGTCCCGGAAAGCATTGTTCAGGGAGGAGCCAGAGCGCAAATCAGCAGTAAGCGCAGCAGGAAACACTTCACTGATAATCCTCCACCACTGTGTCCATACACAGACCTCGAAGCCGAGGTAAACATAATTCGAGGCTGCTCTCCTTCACCGCCCGGTGTGGTTTTCCCTCTTCACCTCAGGATAATTGAGTAAACCCGCTTGAATCGTGGACAGTGCCGGGACATCAGGCCGCGGTGAATCAGGTGAGTCCTGCCCGGGCCCGTCGACTGCTGTCCGGCCACAGGTGTTTCCACTAACCGACTGTATGGATGTATTTCAAAACGTACTGGGCTGCCTAGATTGCGAACGCACAGATGTTCATGTGATACCTAGACATGCTATCTAGATAAGAAGCTCACTAGGTTTTAAGATAAAGTCAGTGAATTCTAACTTCCAGCTCTGTATGAACTTAACATATGTTATGAATACTTACACTATCTGTTTACACACCTCATCTTTAATCTGTAGTGTAATCTCTTCTTTTGCATTTTGAGTGTTATTCAGGTAACCAATAAATAACCTTCAGTCCAAAACCGAAACCAACACCTAGTCCTAACCGTGTTCTCTACTGTTGTCCTTATTATCATGAAACGGCATCCTTCTGAAAGAGAGAACAGAGAATGTATTGTTAGGTCTCTGGTTACTATCTCTCCAGTACTGTTACTATATTTTCAATGGCTTACAAGTATTTCAATGGATTTGACCATTTATTTTGTTAGTAAAAACCATTTAACTTTTTTTAGGTATAATAATATATTTCTCACTTTTTATTAAAACAAGTTAAGTAATTGTTAAACAGTGCTTTATGTTACTTGACCTGCAAACACTGCTGTGAGACCCACTAAAGGGTGCTATTATTAGGTAGGCTGGACAATAAAGAACCAATTAAAAGGTGTGGGTTTTGTAGAAATACATTGGGCTCTGGGCAGCGTCATTATTCGTCTATTTCAGATCAGAGGCTATGGTGCTGCACCTGGGTTTGAGTGTAAAGTTAAAGTGCTTTGGCAAAGATTGCTTGTCCTTGGCATAGATTGGTGAATGGCAGGCTGTCCCACCGGTCTGACAGGTTGAGAATCGAGAGTGATAAAGCCTCCGCCTCTCATGTTGCTTCACACACAGCCATGTTCCTGATGTCCTGTTTCTCTCATTTGCAAAGTGACTAAAGTTGAGTCACTTACCTTCATGGTTAATTTGTGTATTAAACATATTGTTCCAGACTACAACTAGCAATTGTGCCATACACAATAGGTTGATTAGAATCACATGTAATTAATCTTAGGTCATTTCTTTCAGAAGCCGCTTGTAATGTATGGCTGTATTGAGCTTTGCCCCTTTAGGAGAGCCAATGCAAAGTACTTGTACAGTGTGACCTCAGATAACACATATAAAATTGTGTTAATGCACCTGACAAACTAGACTTCGTTTCAAACCCGTCATGCTTGTGTTGACACAAGGATTGACCTGAAATACACATCAGAGACGGATACTTCGTGAAATGAAGCACAAAGCACATTTAGAGAAAAGTGTCAATCGCACTACCATCTAAGTAAGTACCGAGTAAGATATTTTTTTTTTGTTGAAAAATTAACTTTTATTAAGGATGCATTAAAATTAAATTGATCAAAAGAGACAGTAAAGACATTTATAAAGTTACAAAAGATTTCTATTTCAAATAAATGCTGTTCTATTCATTCAACAAAATATATATCAATTTCCAGAAAAATATTAAGCAGCACAGCTGTTTTTAATATTGATAAGAAATGTTTCTTGAGCAGCAAATCAGCATATTAGAATGATTTCTGAAGGATCATGTGACACTGAAGACTGGCGTAATGATGCTGAAAATTCAGATTTGCCATCACCGGAATAAATTACATTTTAAAATATAAAGAAAACAGTCATTTTCAATTTAAATATTTTACAATACTACTGTTTTTACTGTATTTTTGATCAAATAAATGCAGCCTTTAAGAGACTTCTTTCAAAATCGTTTAAAAATCATACCAACCCCAAACTTTTTATCAGAAGTGTAGAAATTGACTTGTTTGACACTTGTTTGGTTTGAAGCTAATGCTGCCCTAAGAGGCCACAATTTTATAAGAAGAACGCTCATGTTCTTGCTCATTCGCATGTCCAAAGTTTAATATTTTAAGTATTTGTGCTCCAGAGGACTTGAACTTGTTGCAGTCGGTTAATGAAGAGCTACAAATAGTTGTTGACTGTTTACATAAAGTACTAAGTCTCTGTATTTTACCTGACTTGATACCCGAGCAGCTGATGTCCTGTATCAACTGCTACAGATTTATCAGTTTGAGAGTTTTGGGTGTAAATGTGGTTTTTGCGCTTCTTCATGGCCCTTCTCAGAGAAGACAGGAAAGGCTTGAGTCTGGGGACTGACATCCTGTGGTGGGCCACACCCTGCAGCCATAGACAAGATCTTATTTTTGCGTTTTTACAGAGAGGAAGAGAAGGTAAACTAAGGCTTCTCACTTCCACAGCAACAAATGGTTGGCGTGGGTGATAGCATGCAGGGAGAGATCAGCTTTACAATGACCAATAAGAATGAGAGGAAGTTCATCCAACACTTCCTCATCCTCTTCAGCTGTTCTTTTTTTAAGCACTATGAACTTTTGTCTTCTGGATGTCTAACTAGGATGGACATTTTTGACCAAATAAAAATGCACCATCTATGATCTATCTGCTGGTCATAAGTTACTTATTATGGACTTTGTTATATTGAGTAGCTGGCTGCGATATCTTTTATGACAGTATTGACTTCCTCAGAATACACAGGCCCGGGGCCAGTGCTCTGTTGTCATTATGCATGATATTTGTATATAGGGTTTTCACGGTAACAAAATTTCAGTAGTCGGTACCAGTACCAGTAAAATTTTGTGGTTTTCGGTAACAATTTCAGTACCAGAGCAAAAACTGTTGAATTAAATTCTTATGGAATATTTTGTTCCATTATGTCTCATTTATTGGTTATCACTGTCATCGTGGGTTTTTTTTATTCAATTGCGTGTTTAAATATGGTTGTTAATCCAGAAACTTTGCAGTGTACGTAGCAGCAAAACAAAATGTGTATTCAGACTCTGAATGGGTAATAAAAAGAAAGCAAGAGAAGAGCCTCCCTTTTTAATCACTAAGGCTGTCAGTCTCTAAAGCACAAGCTCACTGAATTCTGCACTCTCGTGAAAATAATTTATCTTAATTGTTCAATGAATCTTTCATTTACATCTTGCTTACACTTTTAAAGTATTCTCGAGCGTGCGACTTGCGTTGAACAAAACCTTGTGCGTTTTCAGCGGTGTTCAGCTGATTCTGACTAACTTACTGATTAGCACCTCTGATAGGCCATTGCGTTCATGTGCTCAACAGATATGATTATGATTGGCTACAGTACTCAACGCTTGTGAAAACACACTGTAAATAGAAACCTTTGGCGCTCTGAGAGTACGAACACGAACATGAGTGCTTAAGCAGCGTCTATCAGCGGGTAACGAATAAGCCCAGTACTCTGTACTACCGTTACTGCAGAAATGATGGTACCAGCAACTTATTTTTTATTTTTAATTTTTTGGACCCAATTTGTAGATCACATAAGGGGCATATTGCGTCTAAAAATGCGTGGAAAGCGCGGCTGCGTCGCTTTCTCCTTCTTTCCAAAGCGCTTGCGCTCCCGTGGCGTCTCTCCACGATGATGAGGAAGTGTCAGCAAAGGATTAATTGATTTCTAGCCCTTGCATTAGCTTTTTTATTAGATATATTTATGGAGATAAGAAATAAAAAAGTTATGATCAGCTGTTCGGCATGAGCTTTCAATGTTTTCTTACGGAAAACCCGAAGCTGATCGGTTGGTTCTTGTCACATGACCTGCGGTGCGCTTGCGGCATTCTGAAAAGTTGAGATGTTTTCATCTCGATGTGCCTGGAAAACGCACTGCGTCGCTTCCATTATGGAAAAGACGCGATATGTGAACGGCCCGGCCCCTAAATGTGTCTTTTTTTTTTTCTGTGGGTTTAATTGTTGTGATTTTTAGTACATGTATACCACTGCATAATGTCTTATAATTCCATAATAAAATAATTTGTATGTTGATAATATTTAAAAAAATTTTCATAATAAAATGTTTTGTAAATAATTGTTAACATTTGATTAAAATATAAATATGTAATTTTTTACATACTTCCATTAAATAGTTTGGGGTTAGTAAGATTGTGTTTTTAAAGACAACGTTCCAAGGAAAGTTCAATGGTTCTGTTAATCAAGAAATCCTGAAAAAGCTTATTTGCTGCCTTTCTTGAGCAGCAAATCAGCATATTAGAATGTTTTCTGAAGGAGGATTTCTAATTGTTGAGCCCTGAATTATGAGTGTAAGTGTTTATTTATAAACAAAGAGCCCGCAGACTCCTAGTGTCCTAAAACAAAGATTTTTCAAATAGTATATTCTCTCCATCCGTATCATCTTGTGGCAGTTGAACTGGTTTTCATTGTGTTTGCATACTGTTTTCTCCCTCATCAGGGTGTAGCTGATGTTTATTGCAGCTTGACCTATTTGTACTTGACTGACATTCTCCTGACCTTAAATATCATTTAGTTAATTTGTTAGCGCCCTTATACCCATATTGAATCTAAAATGGGATATGCAGTTCCTCGATTTCCCAGAATGACCAGCATGACATATTTAATGTGCTGTGTGAAACCAGGTTATGCAGCTGAGGGAGAACGTCTGTGGTGAGAGAGTTCAGTGACAGTTCCAAGCTCATGTCAGGACAGGTTCTCCAATCTTACCTTCTCCTCTGATCTTTGTTTCCTGTGGGATGCTATGCTGAGAATGTAGTGATGTCACTAGTAATGCATTAGCTGAAACTCCTTATCTGATGCAATGAGAAGTATTTCGGGTACAAAAGACAAAGTAGTTTGAAATCTAACTTGCTTTATTCATTATTCATACTTGCTGAGGCTGCACTATTACTATTGCTCATATAGGGTACTTTATTTTTTTTTAAGCAGTCATCAGATGATAATACGGGTGATTAAAAAAACAGATTTAATTTCATTTATTTTATTTGTATTTATGTATATATGTACCATTCAAAAGTTTAGGGCCAGTAAGATGTATATATATATTTTTTTTTTTTATGAAAAAATAATCATATGCTTACCAAGCCTGTATATTTTATCAAAAAGACAGTAATAATAGTAATATTTTAAAATATTTTTTAATGTGATGGCAAACTTGAATTTTCCACATTATTACTTTAGTCTTCAGTGTCACGTGATCCTTCAGAAATCTTTATTATAACAAGAAACATTTCTTATTATTATCACAGTTGAAAACAGTTGTGTTGCTTAATATTTTGTTGTGAAAACCGTGATGAATTTGTGTCAGGATTCTCTGATGAATAGAATTTAAAGATAACAGTATTTATTCAATATAAATATATATATATAATTTTTTTTGTTTGTAAAAATGTAAAAGTCTTTACTGACAATTTTGATCAATTCAGTGCATCCTTGCTAAATAAAAGTATTAATTTATTTCAAAATAAAACACGTAAGCTGTTTTCATTTTAATTTCAATGTCTTTAAGTTTTTGCTGGTTTTAGGTGCAGGTCTGTTGCTGTGAGCGCTTGTCCTCTGAGACTATTATTCTTTAACAGAGGCACCTCTGTAAAGAAGTGAAGTCATGGAGAAGTGGAACCTGCTCTACTGAAACTGGCCATCAGAAACTGTAGCTTTAACACCTGAAATTACATCTGAATTGTTGCTTCTCTTTTTAACGATTGCTTTGTGCAACTAGTAATAGAAGTAAGCTATATGAGTAGTATATGTAGCCTACTGTAATAACAACCGTCAAGCTGGGTGGGACGTTTTGGATCTGACAACTCGCCTCACTTTGTGTTGTGCTGTGTCATGAAATGAGTGTGTTGTAGGTCTCGAATTTACTGTGGGCGTACGTAGGCTGTTTTTAAACTAAAAAGCAGTTGACCTCTCCTCTCCTGACCATAGGGTGCTATTTTCTGGCTGCTGTCCTGAGGCTGTTAAGTCCTAGGCAAGTAACACTTAAATGAGGTAGTCGTCAAACATGTTGACATGCTTGCGTAATATCATGTCACCCCACACCATGACCTTAAAAAGAGGAATCTCTAAGCGTATCGATTCTTCAATAGTGTCACTGTTTACCGCAGGGCTTTCAAAATTGGTTTTCTAAAAAAAGCATTGAGGGTTTATTTGTACTTTAGAAATTCAGCTTCCTTACAACCATACAAGGACTTGAGTTTAGTTTAAAATGCTTTTTTGTTTTCTCTCAGTGGATATTTAAACAAACCCGTAACCCTACATATAGGACTGGGCATAACTTTTCTTATACTTTTTGTATTACTGACATGAATGATGCCTCAAATCATGTGACTTAAAGGAGAAGTGTGCTTTCACTTTTCTAAGCAATTTGAATTATTATTTTCACCTGACAGATGATAAAACAGGTCATACTTTAATTGGAGTAAATAAATCATAATTCTGCCTTAAAAGGGACGTAAACTGAGTAATCATATTTTCCTTGATCTTTTGACATATGTCTTTGTACCATTAAAACATCCTTTTATGGCTTTTTATGGCCTCATTATAAACAAAGCATTTATTTAATCAAGCTTGTTCTGATATTGGGTGACCTGTGAAGTCACACAGGCAAATATATTTGCATATGACTGCCTCCAGAGCAAGACATCGATGAATAGTTATACGTCATCGCACCATAGGCCCCGCCCACTGTCATTCAGTCGCTTAACGGCTGACATTTGCCTACGCTGGATGTGAGCGTCGCGTCAAAAGTAAATAGAACCCATTATAATCTCTGATGCTGTCTACACTGGATACAGTATACAGATGCTCATTTAGTTTCTGACATAGTACACATACTACAGTATGTCGTTTACGTGTATGTACAGACTTCAGAAGGATCCCAGCGTCAAACAAGTGGATGGTTTAATTTAATGCCGTCCTTGTTCACGTTGGAGGATTATGTTTGTTCAGAGCATTTTGTTTTGTAAACGAGGCACAGTGTAATGGAGAGTTCACAAAGAAACTTTTGTTGAAAGATGAAGCAGCCAACTGTATTGGATCTTACAGCAGCTGCATCACAAACCGTAAGTAAAGGATTTCATAATACTTTGTCTGTAAATTATGGTTTTATATGGTTAATGTTTTCAAAACACTTACTCGCGTACAATAGTGAGTGGCTGTTGATACCGTTTCCTATGCAATGACGTTAGCCAATCATAATAGTGGCCGTTTAGGCGTTTACTGACAAGCCTTAAAGGAGACAGAGGGTCAGAATGAAGGTACTAGAAATTGTTTTTTCAGCATTTTTTTTGTGCAAAAAACTTTAACATTATAAGTGAATCTCAAAAAACATATTAAAATAATCTGTGTCATGACCCATTTAAGTTGGTTCTTTCTAATGCATCAATCGATCAATACTTATTTCCTCTGCTAATGTACCACATCATTTATATTCCACTGTTATGAATCTGTCGTCTGTATGTTTGAGCTGATTACAGTGTTTCTTTGTTGGCTACTTAGTTCCACATACCAATTCTCCTTAACGTCTATGAACTCTCCACACAGGCCTTCTACATCTAATTTAGACAAGCTAGAGCCACTACTCCCACATCAATGCCCTCACATGCCCCTCCGCCATAATTCCTCCCAGCAGGATTCAAAACAAACCAGTTTATTTTTTTCTACCTCTAATTAACTGAGGATTAGATAGATGGAGGTGTAATATTGATCTCAGAGAGCAAAATTCTCTGAAGCTGCTTCATGAAGGAGTCCTAATGATCAATGTGGTGCTCAGAGATTGTTTTAGACTCTCTGGCCTCTTTTATTTCTGAATGAATCGCTGCTTTTTTCCCTCCTTCACTCCATTCCAGCTCTCCTGCTGAGAGTTTTCCCTCATAAAGCCTAGCTTACTCTTAAGTAGAAGACCTCCCACTTTACCATTGTCCCTTAAGCTAAGCTTTACAGACTCTCTTTTTTTTTGTTTTTTTGGCTGGTTTCTTCAGGGTCCTGTAACCCTTGGGTTTCAGGTTCTAAAAATAAGGAAATCTGAGCTCTTTCCCTTCTCTGGAAGCATTTGTAGCCACATGCTTGATGACTAAATGTTCTTGGCTAATAATGGCGATAATCATAGAAATATGTGTCTGAGCTGAGCGGGGCAACTGACTCACTGAGAAGGTTATGTTTGGTTGTGATTGGATTGATTTGGGGGGCGGGGGGGGGGG
>RJVU01067793.1:7831748-7849745 GCA_003731715.1 Anabarilius grahami | reverse complement strand
TCAGTTAAACAACCCACAACCCTTTCCTTGAAATTCCTGATCCTATCAGATCCATTGTATTTCAGTGGAATACACACTGTTTGAGTTGTGCACCCTTTGTGATGCTTCAGTTTGTGTTCACCCAAAAATAAAATTCATAATGTACTCTTCCTCATGTCATTCCTAACCTGTATGACTGAATTTGTTGCCCTAAACACAAAAGATGATGTTCAGCAAAATGCTCTTTTGCATACGTGAATGGGCTTTAAAGGATTAGTTCACTTCAGAATTAAAATTTCCTGATAATTTACTCACCCCCATGTCATCCAAGATGTTTGTCTTTCTTTCTTCAGTCGAAAAGAAATGAATGTTTTTTTGAGGAAAACGTTCCTGGATTTTTCTCTGTATAGTGGACTTCAACATTTACCAGTGGGTTGAAGGTCCAAATTGTAGTTTAAATGCAGCTTCAAAGGGCTCTACAAATAAGGGTCTTATCTAGCGAAACGATCTGTCATTTTCAAAAAAAAAAAAAAAAAAGTTAGATACTTCTTAACCACAAATGCTCATCTTGCACTAGGTTTGCAATGCGCCATGCATTATGTAATCATGTTGGAATGGTCACGCGGAAGTACCGCGGTAGGGCGAAAAACTCCATCTCATTTTCTCCTCCAACTTTAAAATTGTCCGACATCGTTTTTTGTTTTTTTGTAAAGGCCGTTTGACTTAGTCTTTGCACGATTGCTTTGTAAACACTTGTTCGGTACTTCCGCCTACGTCATGTGTGACCTTTCCAATGTGATTACGTAATGTGTGGCACTTCGCGGAGCTAGTGCAAGATGAGCATTTGTGGTTAATAAGTATAATTGTTTAGTTTTTTTATTATTTTATTTTATTTTTTTAGAAAATGACCGATTGTTTCGCTAGATAAGACCCTTATTCCTCAGCTAAGCCCTTTGAAGCTGCATTGAAACTGCAATTTGGACCGTCAACCCGTTGGTAACTGTTGAATTCCACAATATGGAGTAAAATCCTGGAATATTTTCCTCAAAAACCTTAATTTCTTTTTGACTGAAGAAAGAGAGACATGGGGGTGAGTAAATTTATTAGGAAATTTTAATTCTGAATTGAACTAATCCTTCAAAGAATTTATTTTATTTTTTCAGTGAACTATCGCTTTAAGTCTTGATTATTCCTTTTAGTTGTTGTCATCATCGCTGTTCATAAGCATAATGTTTTATTTTTGACTGATTTAACTCTGTATCTCTCCTTTCTTGTCAGGTGGCTGAGGAGAAACCGTGAGAGAGGGCAGCGTGAGGTCCCTGCTCGTTCAGGGACGATGAAGAGGTTCAGGCGTCATGGGCATGAGTCTCAAAGGGACAAGCACAAACAAGACCTCTATCAATTCAACAAGGTAATCAAGCCCACATGTTCTGTAGAAAGTTTGTTTTGCTGTTACATACACAAGTTCTATATTTCAGCAGTTTTGTGTCATTTTATATATTTCTTGCTGTCTGTTGATTCGTAAGTGACAAAAAGTCTTCTATCTATATAGGTGGGAAACTCTGTATGTCTTACAAAAGCATTCCTCACACAAAGCATATGGGAAATTTAATTACACATACACAAATATTGGGGTGTAGCTATCCATCCTTTTCATTATAATTAACATCAATTTTTTATCTTTTTCTTTTTTTTTGTCGTTTTAATGTATTTTAAGTTTGTCTTTGTCTGCCATTTTGGTAGGGCTGCACGATTTGGGGGGAAATAAAAAAAATTTTCCCTGTTAAATTGCGATTTTAAAATGCATAATGTTTTTTATTTTTTATTTTTAAATTTAAAGCTCCAGGTTTACGGTGCTTGTTTAAAGGGCTGTGCAATTTGGCCTACATTTTTGTGATTTATGTCAATATGACTATGAAAAAAATGTATAATAATAATAATCATTTTACTGTTAAATAAATTTATTATTATTACTAAATTAAAATGTAAAACAATAAAAAATAAGAAATATTAAAATTTTACTGTAAAATTAAAAAATGTTATAAAAAATATAATAATAATAATTCTATTGTATTGTAACTCTAAAATTACAATACCAACAGTTATCTTCATTTCTTCATTTTCAAATGTTAAATCATCAACCACCTTGTTTTACAGAAAACCACAATGAGACTTTAAAGCTTTTCTTCCCTTGACCATAGCCGGTTTATAAGGGCTTCTCATTATAAGTTTAGGAAGATGGTTGGCGCAAGTTACATTCCTAAGTGCATGTTATAAGTGACCCAAACTCAGAGCAGATGCAGAAATTAGTTCATGTGGAGCACCATTTACTGTGAACCGAGCTGCTCAGAGATACTGAAAACAGTGCAGTGTTTCACTCTCAAACATGCACTGCATATTTAAATAAATCGCAGCCTTTACAATTTGATAATCACACTGAGCCATATTGCAATTTTGTCGTTGTTCCAATCAATCATGCAGCCCTACATTTTGGATGGATTTTTCCCCCTAAGCTCAATTTGTAAAACAGTGCTTTCTCTGCGGAGGATACATGCGATGCTTCTATTAAAAGGCAATGCGATTGTGCTCCCTAAATATGATCCATTTTAGAACAGACTATGTACGACTATGATGTCTTAAAATGTAAGCTGCACATGTAGTCCGCTAATACTAGAGCTCAGTGTGTCCAGCTCTATATATGTGATGTATGACACTCTCATTTCTGTCCTGTCTTTAGACTGTAGAACATGGCTTCCCCCATCAGCCCAGTGCCCTGGGTTTCAGCCCCAGCCTGGAGCTCCTGGCCATCGGTACCAGATCAGGAGCAATCAAATTGTATCCTTCAACAACCAGAAGACATTTCCATACTTTGGATTATTTGATCTGTGTGTTAAGCTACTCATGACTTGAATTATGCCACTGTCACATTCCATTCCCCTGTCTCTGAATCCTGAGGGCAGAGTGACTACAATGTGATATGATGAAGTGAGATTTCCGGTAGCTCATAGTGTGGTTGTTCTAGTGGCTCAATTGTACACACCCATCATGCAGGTATTTTGAAAGGCGGAACAGTTTATATTAGTGCGTAGAGCTGAGAACACATGTTCATGTAACATTTTTCCCATACTGTTGCATAATTTTCTCTGTTAGTCATTTACTGAGGAAATAGAAATGAGTAACTGGTGTTTGGCCAACATTATATCTCTGGTATTTTATTTTCTTATTTTTTATGTTTTTCATATATTTGATTTATTTTGGTTTTAATTAGGGAAAAAAAGCAAATTGGAATATAGCTACAAGCTGCAATTAACAGGGTTCAAGCGCTTTAAGGCCTTTAAGCACATGCATAAAAAGTTATTATGTTTTATTTAGCAAGCCTGAAGCCATCTAGATCAGAGATGGAAAAGACCATTTACAGCCAATACATGTCATTTCTAAATAAATTTGTTTTTTAAAGCTTTTTAACAGTTATAGCTATATGGAACAATCTCCATAAAAGTTATACTACTATAACTATACTATGTACTACCTAATTTCGTGAAGTTCTAGATAAATTTTCAGACACACCGTGATTTGATTTGCCATAAAAATATAGCATTTTACATCTTTCTAACAGTTATAGCACCACATATGGCCCAATCTCCATAAATGTTTGCATGCTTCTTTAGAATCATATGTCGCATGTGCTCACCTAATTTCGTAAAGTTCTGAGTTTTAATTTAGGACTGATTTCTGGCTTTTGGGTACACTTGGCCACGGATGTTTTCTAAATGACCCTGTTATAGCTATCCAAATGCTAAAGTTCAAATTTTTATTTATTTATTTATTTTTTGACCTAGAGAGTCCAGAGATTTGTCCTGCAGTGGTTTTATCGAGGTTGAGCGAAGAACCTAGGACTAGTAGTTTGCAAAAGTAGGTTTTTCAAATAATCTCCAATATTTAATGAACAATTTGATTGACAGCAGTGGTCCTAGAGGCAAAGTTGTTCAGAACGAGGAGATCTATCTTACGGTATGAATATTGCTTGCTTGCATGAAAAATCGTGTAATATACAATAATTTACTTGCTTAAAAACAGCATGTGAGTGTTTTGTCCATCTTGAGCCAAGGATTGCAATGATATAAGACGCTTGAGTCTGCAACGAACGCTTTAGGAGTTGTGAGCAATTTCGTACTTTTGATCCCTGTAGCGCCACCATCAGGCCAATTTGGGCGAGCATTGTTGACGCTGTAGAGTGGGTTGTAGACGTTGGGGTGGGTACTACCATCCCTCAAAGTTTTAAGTCTCTACGACTTATGGTTTGGTCTGCCCGATCACTTTTATGGCAGAATGTTGATCTTTGAAAATCCTAAGTCCTACTAATGGATTGCTTCTGTCTGACTTTTGAACCCCACAAAAATAAGTTGTTTCAGTCTTCTGTGCTGTGTTTGCCATGTGTTTCCTTAACCAGTTCTCAGGTACGGAGCTCCAGGTGTGGAGTTCATGGGACTTCACGATGAAAATGCGGCAGTTACACAGGTGCACTTCCTGCCAAACCAGGTACAGTTTTGAAATTTAATCCTAACACCTTTTGATTTCACATAGAATTATTATTTTTTTGCATGTTAGTAGTTCGCCCAAAAATGAAAATTATCCCATGATTATCCCCCCATTCACAACCATTATAAACCTTGGAGGACTAAGGATATTTTTAAATATATCTTTAATTGTGTTCATCTGAAAGAAGTTAGTCATATATACACCTTGGATGGCTTGAGGGTGAATAAATCAAGGGATAATTTTCATTTTTGGGTGAACTATCCCTTTTAATTTGGATTTCATTCCAGTCTTTGGGATTTGGTTTCCAATGAATCATTAGTGGTTTTTGGAGAGGTTGCTATTTCAAGAAGTTACACACAAAGCAACATCTTAACGATATGCATAGATTAAAATTAAGGAGGTCATATCAGCAAAATATTATACCATGTTATGAGAAATCACATTACTGTATATATTATTTTAACAAAAAGATTGCTTGATTGACTGATTGATGTCTGTATTTAATTAATTTATTCATTTTTTCCAGTTGGAGTTTGTCACATTACTGGATGACAACAGTCTGCACATGTGGACACTTAGGGCCCATAGCGGCATGTCCGAGCTGCTTGAGATAGGACGTTTCACTCTCTCTGGTCCACCTGGGTGAGTCAAGAACCCACACCTACATACTCACCTCGATCTAATATAATCATGCTTGAAGATTTTTTTTTTTAATCTGATGGGATGCTCATGCACACACACCCAAAGAATGAGACACGAGCACTGACTCACAGTGATCCAGACGCTACCGATACTAACTTTTGCTCCAAATCTATATATAATGTACACATGCTGTCAGGTGACTTCCATGATTCAAAGTAGCTGTTTTTTGCAATCTGTGATGTCATATTCTATCCATCCATAAATGATTATTCTAAGTCTTTACTTGAAGCCTGTATTTATTATATATATATATATATATAATATAGAAAAGATGTATTTTGACGTTTATTATAAAAAGGAAGCAGGTTTATAACGCATTGTAAGAAAAAAGTGAAAAAAGTGTATATGACCTAAAAAAAAAAAACCCAGCAGTCTAATCTAACTGTCTATCCAGTGTCTCATCTAAGCGTAACTGGGGTAGAAAACAAATCACTAGTGCTTTTATTTGAACCCCCTTGTGATGTGACAGCGCCCCTCCCAGCGTGACGCGGGTCACGGCCGTCCTGGCACACTCATCGGGTGAGCTGCTGCTGCTGGGCACGGAGGGAGGACACGTGTTTGTTGTGGAAGTGCCAGGCTTCAGAGAACTAGAGGAGAACAACATTAGCGTGGATGATGTACAGAACAGGTCAGACATCACATTGGAGTTCATGTAAAGCCAAAAGGACCATTTTTTTCAGTAGTATGTACTATTCTTTATAAATAACACACATGCTGGCTTTAAATGTTGGGTTTGTGCATACTAAAGTACATATTTATCCTAAAGGTGTCTGATGAAATTATAATCATAATGATATTTAATGTTTCAGTCTTTTATCTTTTGCAAAATAGTGTTAAATAAACGTTTGGTCACTTTACGTATGAACACTGTATTTAAAGGCAAGAACTAAAATTGGCATATTTTATATACTTTTCTTTGTTCTGAGACCCTGTGACCTGCAGTTCTATAATCTCTCTATCAACTTTGCCTATATACACACGGCACATGCATTCTTCAAATAGTTTCTCTGGAATGGTATTATGCAACACTTTCGCATGCCAGAGACAACTGTTACAGTTACTCTTTGTGATCGCTGATCTGCTCATCTCTACTTTTCCCAGAGTTCCAGAGGATTATGCTGGCCGCAGGAATCTGGAGTGTGTGGAAGCCCTGCACGAGAACCCGCTCAACCCACGGCAGGTGCTGATTGGCTACGGCCGAGGCCTGATGGTTCTGTGGGATCTGGATCGGCAGCGTCCCATCCAACACTTTCTCAGCACACAGGTAACAAATACTGCAATGTTGTCATTTAAACTCTGAAACTCAAAACTCTTATCAATCATTCCAAGAATGTTCTAAGAAGTGGCTTGTAATTTTCTCATTTTGTGTTCTCTGCAGCAACTTGAGAGTGTTTGCTGGATGGAGGATGGTGGGAACATTCTCAGTTCTCATAGTGACGGGAGCTACTGCCAGTGGACAGTCACTGGTGAGGATCCGCAAACGGAGCCCGAGAAACAGGAGATGCCGTATGGTAAGAAATTACTTGTTTTTAGTTACAATTTAAACATGGACATTGTACTTCTGTTCGAAAACCTACGCTGTCTGAAATTGTGTGATTTCTGCATATGTACTACATTCAATAAAAAAAAAAACTCTTGACCGTTAAGAAAGTATGTTCTATAAATATACATTTTTGTAGTGTGAATACAGTCCGTATGTACATTCACTACATTTCAACGATTTGGGGTCGGTATGATTTTTAAAAGCTGCATTTATTTTATCAAAATGCAGTAAAAAGTTATATTCTAGGGCTGTCAAATCGATTAATCGCATCTAACAAAAAAGTTTGTGTTTATATAGTATAGACACACATATATTATAAACGCAATCTTTTATGTTAGATGCGATTAATCGATTTGACAGCACTCATTATAATTTAGAACTAGAAATCATTCTAATGTTGATTTGGAGCTAAAAAAACATTTATTATTTTCAATGTTGAAATCAGGTTAGTACTTTTGTGGAAACTGTGATACTTTTTTAGGAAACTTGTGATACAGGATTCTTTGAAGAATATAAATAATAAAAGAATACAATGATATTGAATTAGCTTTACTTTTCTAATCAAAATTCATCTGCTATCTGGGATGATTTTCTTTTTCCAAAGATCTTGTCGCAGTGCATGTTGGGACTGCATCGTGCAATGCTACCTTCGAATTTGGCCAAAACAAGTCATCTTTAAAGGTGGCATAATTTTGGTGCCTAATATGACGCCTAAAATGCTGTCATAATAGGCAGATCACTAGGTTTTGGAACAAAGCCCTGTGTCTTTGACTGGGAAAATGTATTCATATTGAGCTATCTGTCCTTACGTCCTTAAATGAACTATATCTCCGCACAGGTGCCTTCCCCTGCAAGGCCATATCCAAAATTATACAGCTGCCATCAAAACAAGGGTGAGTCTTGTATATTGTTTATCAGACAGTACAGTGAGTGTTCACTAACTGAAGCTGAGACAGGTGTGTTTGCTTGTGGTGTCATTAACCCAGAGTGCTTCACCATGACTCACAACGTCTGGTTTAATATTTAAACCTTCCATAGACGTTAATATGTTCCACTCCACATTAAGATCCTCCATCTGATTTTTCTTTTACCACTAATCTCTAGCCCATTTTATCATACTGTCCTTTCATTTCATGTTGCATTATTGTTCTCCTTTTTCATCAAAATATTTGGAAATTTCTGGAAGATCCAAGGGGAATTTGTCATCTAGTAAACACATTCTTATCCAAAATAATGTCTTCTGTCCTCTCTTCCCAGTCCCCCATTCCTTATCTTTAGCGGAGGGATGCCGAGGGCCAGTTACGGGGACAGACACTGCATCTCCGTCATCCACAGCAAAACCCACGAGGCACTGGACTTCACCTCACGTATTATCGACTTCTTCGTTATTCGCGAGGGAGAGAACCACAGAGGTAGAGATTGACACTGAGAGACTCATTGGTCTTTTCCTCTCTTAAATATGTCACTGTTTTGGTTCCTTTCCTTCTACATCTACTTAAACAATCATATTAGCTGAGCTGCAGTCAGTACACTTCCTATTAGTAATATAAATGTGTTGCAGGTGAGCCAAGTGCTCTTGTGGTTTTGGTGGAGGAGGAACTTGTGGTGGTGGATCTGCAGACTGAGGGATGGCCCGTCATCCAGACGCCTTACCTGGTGCCATTACACTGTTCAGCCATCACCTGCTCGCACCACGTCTCCTCCATCCCACTCAAACTATGGGAAAGAGTGCAAGCTGCAGGAGCCCAGCAAAACACACACTACTCCAAGAAGGTACGCAAGAATATGCATGCACAAATACAGAAATATTAAGCTCAGATCGCATGTTACTGAATTAAACCACTCACCAGGAAGAGAATACTCAAATGAAGTGCTTTGAACGGAAATTTTCTGGGGTAAATGTTAGCTGCTGTTGGCTTCAGAACGTGCCCACAAGTGCGCCAAATGTGGTTGTGATGGTTTCTGTTTAGCAGAACTTTAGACAACTATTCAGTTCTTGTTTTCAAATCTGTCTTTTTGTAGCCTTGGCCTATAAATGGAGGTCAGAATCTTGCCCCAGACCCTCCCCAGAGAGACCTTCTCCTCACGGGGTGAGTAGACTTTTTCCTGTAAAATATGCCTGTTCTTGTTTATAATTATAAATGTGTGAAAATGAAGAACTTTTTAGAATGATCCTTCAAAAATCATTCTAATAAACTTATTTGGGGGTCATGTATTATTATGTATTATTTTATTATCAATGTTGAAAATGGTTGTGGTGCTTAATATTTTTGTGTAAACTTTTTTTTTTTTCTTCCCCAGGATTCTTTGATGAATAGAACGTTCAAAAGAACAGCATTTATTTGAAATTTGAATATTTTTAACAACTTTATTAATTTAATGCATCCTTACTAAATAAATGTATACATCTCTCAAATGAGATTTTGTTAGTAGATGCACAATTATAGATTAATAGAGCTTTTCTTTTTGCCTGTATGTGTCTGTTTCATTTCGCTCGCATAACTTTCATCAGATAATAAAATCAGGAAATATCAGATTCTTGTTCTTACTTTGCATCACAGTTCCTAAAATTTAGTATTAGTACAGTAATTCGGTTTTGTTTATTTAAAGCTAATTGGTACTCTCATTTGGTACTTGAAAATCCTGTTGAAACTTGGTCCCTGTTTAAAATGTTTGCTCAATACATTTGGGTTTTTCCCTTCTCATGGCAACCATGTGAATAACAAGGAAAAATGCTGTAATAGTTTCACCTGTAGGCAATGAGGAACTGATTATTGAAATGAATCTTATCTTTCATGTTAATTATTTTGTATCCCTTTTCCTCTTAAAAGGCACGAAGATGGCACGGTGCGTTTCTGGGACGCCTCAGGGGTCTGTCTTTACCCCATGTACAAGCTCAGCACATCGGGAGTCTTCCACACAGATGCCGACCCAAATGACAACATGAACCAGGGCAGTGAGGGAGAGTGGCCTCCGTTCCGCAAGGTCTGTCTCGCCTAAAACAAGTATTTTCACTCACACTCAGCATCTTATTATTAGCACAGCTGTTTACTGATTTCATCAAACATTTGATTCAGTGTATTTATTATTTTTCAATATATCAGGTGGGCTGCTTTGACCCATATAGTGACGACCCTCGGCTTGGTATTCAGAAGATCCATCTGTGTAAATACAGCGGATATCTGACAGTGGCCGGAACTGCAGGACAAGTGAGTTCACATGTGGGAGTTTAAGCTGCATTTATTTGATGAAAAATACAGTAAAAACATTAATATTGTGAAATATTATTACAATTTAAAATTTTCTATTTCAATATATTTTAAAATTTAATTTATTCCTGTGAAATAATAAAAAAAAGCTGATTTTTTAAATTATTTTTTTTATTTAATTTTTTAGCATATTTACTCCAGTCTTCAGAATAAACATGATATGCTGATTTGGTGCTTAAAAAAACATTTCTTATTATTATCAATGTTGAAAATAGTAGTGCTGCTTAATATTATAAGAGGAAACCATGTTTCCACAAAGATTATTTGATTAAGTTCAAAAGAACAGCATTGATTTAAAATGGAAATCTTTTGTAACATAATAAATGTCTTTACTGTCACTTTTGATCAATTTAATGCATCCTTCCTTAGTAAAACTAGTAATTTCTTTAAAAAAATACTAACCTTAAACTTTGACCTCCAGTTCACCCAGTTGTCATCTGATTTCTCATACTACTTAGTCGCTGCTGATAATTGTAGCTCAGTGGTCAGAGCATGGCACTAGCAATGCCAAGGTCATGGGTTCGATCCCAGGGATTGCACATACTCGGATACAAATGTATAGGATAATGCAATGTAAGTCGCTTTGGATAAAAGCGTCTGCCAAATGCATAAATGTAAATGTAAATGTAAATGATAATTAATCATGAGAGAGAACTTGACCAAAGCTCTCTGATTTAGCAGCTTATTAACAGTCCACTACACATCATGTCTGCCATTAGGAAATGAGATGAGCTCGGTGAAAAAACACTTTTCTGGATATATAGCTTTGCCCTTTCACTGAACTACTGATGGGTTTCATTACAGTTATACTGTTGTGCTGGCAGAATGCTACCCATAGCTCTTATCACGCTATATGAATTGTGCTATTAGGATAAAAAAAAGTGTACTCTGTTTTACAGGTTTGGTTAGAGGAAATTTATTTGCAGAAGTGCGATATTGTCGTTTTATTTTCATCTGCTCCTATCAAAAGGTTCTGAATAAATGTGATTTCTCTCTTTGTCTTCCTCCTCCCACTCAGATTCTGGTTTTGGAGCTGAACGATGAGGCTGCCGAGCAGATGGTTGAGGCTACAGTGGTGGACCTGCTGCAGGGTCAGGAAGGCTTCCGCTGGAAGGGCCAGGCGCGTCTAGACGTGAGGGAGGATCCGGTGCTGTTCCCTCCAGGCTTCCAGCCCTTCGCACTGGTGCAGTGCCAGCCGCCCGCTGTGGTCACGGCAATCGCTCTGCACTCAGAGTGGAAACTGGTGGCCTTCGGTACCAGCCATGGCTTTGGTCTATATGACTACCATCAGAGGAATAACGTCATGGTCAAGTGAGGAAAAAAAACATTTTAAATAGCATTTCACATTTATTAGTACAAAATGTTGATTAGTACGAACTGTTAAAACAAGTGACTGTCAGGGGATACAAATGAACATTAAGGAATATCCTTAAAAATAACCTGAAATATAAAGCACATTTGAGCTGGTTTAGATTGAGGATGTGTGAGAATACATGGTCTGATGTGATCACCACAATTGTCTAAAGAAATTTTCCCTTCAAAAAGGGAAGTCTTTTTATAGCTATAGTGTTTGTCACCATGGTGTGCTTTTATCATGATAAATGCGTCAGTGGAAAAGCAGCTCCTAGTCTGATTCACTAATCATATGATAGTCTGAAAAATTATTTAATATTTTCTTTTATATTAAACCTATAAACCATATTGTTTTTATTATTAACATTTATTTTTTGTGCAATACAAGTCAAATGTGCATACTCGTACTTTATTCATATTTTTCACATTTATAATAGAAAAGTCGTCAAAACTATCAAATATGTATTGACCAAAATGTAGACAGTAAATTGCATTATTGTTCAAAAGCTCAGTAAGATTATTTTCACAAGTTCATTCCTGTGATGTGAAGCTGAATTTTCAGCAGCCATTACTCCAGTCTTCAGTGTCATGTAATCCTTCAGACATAATTCTGATATTAATGTTGAAAACAGTTGTGCTGCTTAATATTTTTGTGGAAACCGTGATCATGTTTTTCAGCATTCTTTTATGAATAAAAAGTTCAAAAGAGCAGCGTTTATTTGAAATAGAACTCTTTTGTAAAGTTATAAATGTCTTTACTGTTACTTTTGATCAATTTAATCGGTCTTTGCTGAGTGAAAGTATGAATTCTTTGTTAAAAAAAAAAAAAAGCTTACTGTCATATATATTTTAGATTTCCAAAATTGCCTCCCTTTTGACTTGATATGTGGCAAAAAAAAGTTACACTTGTTAGTTTTAGCTTTTAAAAAAATATGTATGTACCTACAATTTATAATTGTCAAAGTAATTTCAAGACTTTTATTTATGAGCACAAATCTTTAGATTAAACTGTTAAGATTATTAAGATCATTAGACCTGTTCAATGTCATTACAATCATAAATTCTATCAGTTTTTTTTTTTCCCCCTTTTGCATAGAATGCTAATAGTTGTTTGCTGTCCGTTTGCAGGTGCACCTTAAACCCCAGTGATCAGCTGGCCTTGGAGGGGCCGCTGTCACGCGTCAAGTCTATCAAAAAGTCCCTGCGACAGTCCTTTCGCAGGATTCGCCGCAGCCGGGTCTCCATGCGAAAACACCACACTAACAATGCAGCCAAGGTGCATATTGGCTCTCTTTTTCTCTAGTGCTTCAGTTGTTCAACAGTCAAATGAACATGTGACAAGGCATCATGCATGCAGTTATTTTAAGTAGCGATTAGCGTTGCATACTTTGGAGTTGTTGAAATGGAGGTTCTGGCTTGATAGTGAATATTAGGAATGTTTCTGCAGCTGCAGGAGATCAATGCCAGGCTGGAGGCCGAAGCTCTGCAGGAGATGGAGTTGGCTCCTGTACAGAGAAAGATCGAAGCCCGTTCTTCTGACGACTCTTTCACGGGCCTCGTCAGAACTCTCTACTTCGCAGATACGTTTGTCAGTGATAGTGAGTACCACACTGTTTCTAATCGTTGATTATTAAATTTAGAGTTAGCTTCAATCGTCTTCCCAACTTATTCTCTCAGATGCCGTGTGTATGACTAGCAGAAGACCTTCATCATCTGCCTCTCTCTTCCTCAGGTTCTCACAGTACGCCCTCATTGTGGGCAGGAACCAATGGCGGAGCTGTCTTTGCGTACGTTCTCCGTGTGCCATCACTGGAACGAAGGGCAGAGGATCCAGTAGTGGCTCATGCAGGTAAACAAAAAATGTTATATAAATACATTTTAAGAGCTCTTCAACTCTGAAGCAGATGAACAGACATATTAATCATTTAATAAATGCATTTACTGAACATTGGTGTCTTTTAGAATAATATTGTTGCTGCTGTTTAATAAAAGTAATAAACTCTTAAGGTTTTGTGTTAGTGATTTCACCACATTTAAGGGCATTTTTAGCCCTCTACTTCACTTAACAATACATTTAAATGTGGTAAAATCACCGTAAAGGGTGTGTTGTTTTTTTGTTTTTTGGTTTTTGGTTTTTTGGGGTTGTTTTTTTAAAGAAATAAAAACTTTTATTGGGCAAGAACCAGGGATGTCCTGAGCTGATCTCAAAGATCAGTATCGGGGCCGATTAAGAATTTAAAATTTTTTTTTACTGATCGGTATCAGCTATCCTTAAGCCCGATCCTTTATTTTACGTCAGCTGTCACGCAAGTGTCGTGCAGTAGGTGGCGGTTTGCACCTTCAAGTGGGTTTGTCAGCCATAACGAATCACTCGAAAGTAATTTATTTACTGTATTTTTATCTGCCGTCAGACTGTCTGAGACATCGTTGCCATAAAGCATTGCTATGGGTTGCGTCTTGCTTCGGACTTGACTGACAGATCGGCATTCTGACGCCGTGAGCTTCATGCTTTCTAATCTTAAATGCACTTTTTTCTTTTTGTTGGAATTATTCTACTTATTGTACATTAAAATAGAAGTTTATATCAGTAGTCCAATATTCATAATTTTGACCACAATCTGTTTGCAATGTCCACCATTATAACAGATGTTTACATCTACCAATGTCTTTATGCCTATAAATATAATTACTGTAGTAATTGTTTATATTGGAATTACTCTGTAGTGATAGATGTTTTTTGTTTTTTTTTGCTTTTTCTCTGTACGTCCCTGTATACATTGGATTTATTTTAATAACTTTAATGTACTTGAAGTGTGCACCAAGCTCTAGGAAAATACAAGTATCAGATTGGGACTAGGCATCAGCAGATACTCAGTATTCAATGACTCGGATCGAATCAGGTGCACAAAAAACCTGATCGGGACATCCCTTGCAAAAACTTGTTAAACTGACCAAAAGCTACAGTCAAAGACATTTTCAGTGTTACAAAAGATTTCTGTTTCAAAAAAATGCTCTTCTTTTGAACTTTTATCTTTATCAAAGAATCCTGAAGAAAATGATCATTGTTTCCACAAAACATTGATTGTGTTGTAATAATAATAATTATTGTAATTTTAATTATTTTTAAATATTACAGTTTTTACTGTGTTTTTGATTAAATAAATGCAGCCTTTGAGCATAACTTATAAAATCTTACTGACCCCAAACTTTTGAACAGTAGTGTGCACAAAACCCAGCTTGCATAAACAGATCTTCTATAAAAAGTGCTTCTCCATCCCCAGCTAAAGAGATTCAGTTGATGCATCGCGCTCCAGTGGTTGGTTTGGTGGTCTTGGATGGCAAGGGCTCCCCTCTGCCCGAGCCCCTGGAGGTGGCCCATGATCTGGCACGCAGTCCTGAAATGCACGGTTCGCATCATCTATTGGTTGTGTCAGAGGAGCAACTTAAGGTGAGAATTTGCACTACACAACATATTTTTCCCCAATTGCCAACATAGATTGTGTCTTACCGTTTTTGTATGTGCACAGCTGTTTACCCTGCCTAAAGTGAGCAGTAAGTCAAAGCTGAAGCTGACAGCGGTCGACGGCTCTCGTGTGCGCCGAGTGGGCGTAGCTTGGTTTGGCTCTCGGACCGATGAACAGTTGGAGAGCAGCCTGGTGGTGCTAACCAATCAGGGTGATCTACATGTCATCTCTCTGCCCTCCATCAAAATGCTGGTCCACTATCCTTGCATACGAAGAGAAGACGTCAGTGGAATCGCATCTTGTGTTTTCACCAAGTATGGCCAAGGTAGGAAATGCTCACTTTTACACACAGTCCATTTACTCACTTACGTAAAAGCATGGATCTACTCTGAAACTGTCTGTCTGGTCATCTTTTAGGTTTCTACCTGATCTCCCCATCTGAGTTTGAGCGGTTTTCTCTCTCCACCCGCTGGGTGGTGGAACCACGCTGTCTGGTTGAGGCGCCCCTACAGATGAGGCCCAAGACCCCATCAAGTCCCATCCACAGGGACCAGCCGGATGGAGTACCTACTGAACACAGGTGTGTGTAGTTTTATAATAGTTCAAAATTCATTATTCTTTTCCTGTTGTCAAGGATTAACAAAAGCGTTATTTATATTATTGTTTTTTATGTCTTTCCAGAAATTTTAAAAGGGAGAGTGACGGATATGGTGAGATTCAGTGTGCTTTTTCTAGATCTGAGTGAATTGTGCAAACTAAGCATCCAATCCTAAAACACGCATGTTCTTAGTGCTTTGTTGAATGCTTCCCCATGTTATTCCCATAAGTCACTCATGCAAAAGACTTCTGTCCATGCTTACGGACAATCCGTAGTTGATGAAACTGTGCCACATTAATGCTTGAAATTTTGTTAAAAGCAAAAGTTTGTATTTTAACTCATATAAGCACCAAGCGTATATACTGGTGTATATATACATACATACTGGGTATGTTATATTATATTATATGGTATAGTACAGACTTCATGTACTCTCATAAATATCATAATTTCAAGTTGCGCATGTTATTAGACAAACAGCAACTGACCAATGATGATCAAGTCTTTATATTAAACTGAATACAAGATATTATTGTGACAGGTCATGTGACAATTAAAAGTGATTTATTCACTTTGAATTTAAATAAATAAAAACTATGATTTCCACATACACACACATTTTATATATATGATAAAATATATTCACACACAAAAAAAAATCGCAAAAATCACATACTCTTTATACATGTGCTTTCAGTTATTCCTTAATGTTTTTTTTTTAATTTTGAATAAAATTGATGAATCATGATGTGTTCTTGTAAACGTTCATATGCAGATTTCACGTACAAAATCCGTGCTTATGCATGGTTAGTGAATGAGACCCATTGTTTAGATATATTTTATTAGATAATTTGCCTGTCATTAGAAGTTATTGGTAACTAAAACTGTTTTTGTTTATTCAAATAAAATGTAAATTATAGATATTAAATAAATGAAAATTTAAATGAAAATTAAAAATGTTGTCTTGGCAAGTAACTGAAATACAATTTTGTTGGATAAATGTTAAAATAAAACTTTGTTGAAGTACTAAAATTACTAAAACTGAAAAATATTGTCATAAATATTTGTAACAAATTATAACAAAAATAAGTGACAAAAGCACAAATTACTGAAACTTAAACTACAATTAAAATGAAAACTAAAAATATTCAAATAAAAGCTCATTTAAAATATTAATAAATACTATTATAGTATATAAACAATACTAAAACGACACTGTTGTGGCCTTCCAGTTGCAACAACTACGGATTGTATTTATAACTCCTCTTTAAAGCATTTGCAAGCTTTTGCCCGACTGATCAGTGTGCTTGTGTGTTCCAGAGAATTCTGCTAAACAAGTAATGGAGCATGCTTTGCTCAACGATGAGAGTGAGTACATGAGGAATCAGCAGTTAGACAGGATATTCTGAAGTAGTTTAGATGTAAAACACCTCAGAGCATTATCAGATTGTTTGTATCTTGCTTGCTGTGTATGTTTTGTGACATGCAGTTGGCCTAAAACAATAATCTAAACGTGCTGTATGATTAATCGTGGCCTGGTCTTGCAGTCATGTGTGCGCATGATCTGTAACACTTCCATCTGCCTGCACAATAATATTGTCATATTAATATCTGTGCAAAAGAAGTTATGATTTGTTGTTTATAATCAGAAGAGCTCAGTACTTTACAAGCAGTTCCAGGGAGGATGGTGTTTGCTGGACTCATAGTATTTAGTGTCTTAGTGATTTACGTGAAAGACTTTGAGTATTTGTTTGAATCACATCTTGTTCTCACACAGGTGTGCTTCAGGAGATCCAGAAGTCTCTAGAAGGAGATCAAACGTAAGGAAGTTTAACTTTAATGTAGATTTTATTACTTTATTAATATTCATTAATGCCCGTAAGGTTTGAGTAATCTGCCAATTTCTTGTTTAAAGGACGTTCCTAGAGAACAGTTTGAAGACTAAGCCAAAAGCAGGCAATATGCTGAGCAATGGAGGTAATTATTTTCTATTCCTAATTAGCATAAATTGTTATTCCAATAGTTATATTGTAACTGCAAGAATTTGAGAGAACAGTGATTATTGCCTTTTTTCCTCAGTATTTGAAATGCAGATCTTTATGTATGTGCTCCGGTGCAGTAGTGTGTTATGTAAGCACTCCAAATGTTTGGAGGTGCTCGGAGTGCTGTTCATTTAAAAGTGGGTCAGGTTTACATATTTTGCATAATAATCACGATGTGCTTTAGGTTAACTTTTTCATATTTGAGTAATTCCACATTTCTTTGGTAGGTACAGGTCATTTTCATACAATGTTAATGACATGCAAAGAAAGAGGAGATCAGAGAATATATGTAGATATATGTAGATTTATCTAGAATTTCAGTTAGAGACAACTTTAATAATAATAATAATAATAATACCAATAATAATATTTATAATAATAATAACGTTATTATTATTATTATTATATATTCAGGAAGTCTGGGTTATACAAAGTACAGTGTGAAGTTAAAATGGTCTAAGATCAAAAACATATTTTGTAAAGACTACAAAATATGTTTTTGGCATTT
>RJVU01067793.1:7817256-7831694 GCA_003731715.1 Anabarilius grahami | reverse complement strand
ACACTTAAAGTGCGTGACACTTAAATAAAAATATTAATTCATTCAATAATTATTATTATTATTTATTTATTATTAAATGTGGATACATTTTCTCATCTCCTGTCTTTTAAAAATTTATATTTTGGTCTCATTTTAAGATTAGTTATTTATTACTATTTATTATTACCAAAAAAAAATTGTGTGAATGTAAAATGGGCTGATACCAAAAAGGGATTTTAATTTTTCATTTTAATGTAAATATCTAAATTTGTGTACATAAATGTATGACGAAATCAGTTTTTATTTATTTAAATTCAAAGTGAATAAACCACTTGTAATTGTCACATGACCTGTCACAATGATATCTTATATATCAAAGACAATAGATATAGAAAGACGGTTCACTCCTATTAGTTATGAATGGGAGAAACAGCAACGCACAATATGGCGGAATACATCCCGCCTTCTAAGTTAAAGAGCCAATTGCTGATTGATAAAGTCATTGCATCACTGCAGCTGCCGTTAGAGGCTCCGGTTCCCATAGAAACCTGAGACTCGTGCTTAGGACTGAAAATAAGTTGTTGTTTTTTTTAACGCTATTTGAGCATAAGAAACAACATTTATGGGACAGTTCATGTCAGATTTTGTTGCTGATTTGAAATGTGTTATTTAATTGTGAGTTCGCCAAGCAGTTTTTGAGATTTCAGAATTCCCCCGTTCAAAGAGATAGGACTTGGATGCCCGAAATAGCTGCCTGGAGACTTTGCAAATATGGCCGCCGAGTGAACAGACTTTTCTTGAAAGGGACTTTGCTTATATTCAGTTTATTTGTCAGCCAAAATGTCATTATCACGACAGTTCTAATTGAACCTTGATCTGTGTTAGAAACAACTATTCTTATATAACTTTTGAGCTTTATGTTCATTACACTTCTTTTCTCTCTGCTGCGTCCACAGACTGAGCCTTTTATTCCCAGTGCCTGAACTATTCTGGATCCGCTCTTCATTCCAGACTTGCTTACGATCTGAACACTACTGCTAGTACTACTACTGAACCATGAGAAAGCCTTGCCCTGGAGAGAGGAACCTCCCACTCAAGAGCTTCTACACCCAGGGAGACGACAGAGAGAAGAGAGCGAGGGACCACCTTCTGTGCCTGCTAAGACCAATCACTGTATCTCCACTGAATCCATTACATGCTGACCGACCGCCCTTCACACCACCAGCGTCCACCAGTGCAGCAACCTGAGCAAAAGCAGTGGCATTTGAAAGACTGACAATTTTGTTTTTTAACTTAATTTTAAATGCATGATATTTCTTTTATACCAAATTAAGAACCTCAGAATTTGCATAGATGGTGTATAATACCTGGGTGAAGATGCCATAAGCTGTTGCTGACGAATTAGGGTAGGACTACAAGGCAATGTTGGCACTAGATGCTAATACACCCACATACACATTTAAAACCCTACTGAGTGTTTCACAGGTAGTGTTGCCTTTCCCCCGTCCACACCAATGAGAACAGTGGGTAGATAAAAGTTCTTATAGGTACTCGTACACTACTGTGTAGTACATATGCTGTAGTTTCTAGGGTGTACAGCTTTCTGAGGGGCTAGGTTTTTAATTTCTTTTTTTTTAATGTAAAACGTTTTTGTTATGCCAATAATGAATGATGTAATTTAGAAATGTAATTTTAAAATATTGTAGTCAAATGTTTTAATATATGTGTATATGAAAATCCGTACCTGTTTTGACGGTGGGTTCCTTTTACGGAGGGCTGTATTTTCTGATCTGAGGAAATATTTTGGTACTGTCTCCTGAAATGCAATTAGCATTTTCTTTGGGGGGGGGTCTAGAATATATTTTTGTAGAAACATGATTATGTATGAGAACACTAATTATTATTCTTTGTAACTTCACACTACAGTCTTCTCAGTAAAGATTTTTCACACAATCTACTGTCTTTTTCATCATTTTGAGTTTCAGTTTAGGGAATTCCAATACCAGAGGTTATTAAATACAACAGTGCTGTAGAAGTGCGGGTAGAACATTTTGCTCTATCTTTTTAAAATATAAAGAATCTAAAACATGCATTTTGATCAAGTCCACACCAATCTAGTTTTAAATACTAAAAATGGCATAAAATTACACTTGGAAAGCTAGAGCAAAATTGGTTCATTAACTCCATATCCCTATTTTCTAAGTGAACTATAACTGTACATCTGTCTAGTCATTTATGGCTGCTTATAAGGTGGTTGTAGCTTCTGAAAACATTTGAAAAGAAATGTCCCTTTGGTCAGATCAGTTGTCATACACATTCAGCCAAGAGTTTTGATCATCTATTATTGAGAGATGCTTTGTTCCCTAATAGCAGTAGCTCAAATGTTTACCTGACATTGGACACCATCTCTTAAAGAATCCTGGAGAATAGCTATTTATGATGATGTGTCACATAGCACAAGCAAGATAACTAAAAGGTAGAGTTCTTGTATTAGTACGGTCAAGTAAGTAGCTTCTGAATATGAATGAGATTCAAATAATTAAAATAAAACATAACAATACTTGTGTTTCCCTACTATGGCAATGATGTTAGTAACAAAGATCAAATTGCTTTAAGGACAGGTAAAAAAAAATTGACAGTAATTGATTAAAATTGATTATATTTTTAGTTGACTTTGTTTTTTTAAAATTATACCACCACTGTGAAGTAATATTAATTTAAAACTTAAATATTGAATCATATTAAAAGACAATGTACTTTATCCACACAGATGCACTTTAATGTTTAATATTTACTGTCTTTGATATAATTTTTCTTTCAATATTTGTTTATCCTGATACATAGGTTGTTTGTTTGTTTTTGTGTGTGTGTTTGCGTGCGTGCGTGTGTGGGCATGTTTTTGTGAATATATCAGGACACAAATGTGTATAATGACATGGGTATGACATAGGTATTACAAGGAGAGGGTGATTTATGAGGACATTCCCCATGTCCCCACTTTTCAAAAGGCTTATAAATCATACACTCTAAAAACTGCTGGGTTAAATATGGACAGAACCAGGGATTGGGTTGTTTTTACCCAGCCATTTTTTTCAACCAATTTTGGATTTTTTTTTTAGCCAGCAATATAGTAATATAGTAAAAGGCGTGTTTTTGCTCACCCCCAAATAGGGGCAAATTTGTGTGGTATTTTAAGCTGAAACTTGACCAGACCAGAGACTTATATTACATCATGTGAAAGAGGGCATAATAGGTGCCTTTTAACCCAACCTGCTGGGTTTGTCCATATTTTACCCAGCTTGGGTTTTTTTAACCCAGCATTTTTTAGAGTGTACAGAATTAGTTTTTGTGAGAAAGTAAAAGTGTGCACAGTTTCCTGTGATGGTTAGGTTTAGGGGTAGGGGTAGTGTAGGGGGATAGAAAATACGGTTTGTACAGTATAAAAACCATTACGCCTATGGAATGTCCCCACAATTCACAAAAACAAACGTGTGTGTGTGTGTTGTCACTTATTTTTTATCCTACTTTCTAATCTAGACCTTGATGGAGAAAGAAAACTTAAAAGACTTCTGAAACGTTTGTGAAGGAATGTCTTCTGGAATTTCTTTGTAAATGTGTATTGTAAATTGTGTCTTTTACTTGCTCTCTCATGTATCAACACCTTTTGTCACCCTTGCAGTGAAGCCTCTCACCTTTCCACCGTCTGTTCAGCAGCTGCCGATATGAATGGGTGCATAACTATATGGTGTGCCGTCAAATATAAATTATTCACTAGAGCCCTTGAATGTTTGTGCATGCTTGTGTGTGTGTGTGTGTGTGTGTGTGTCTGTGTTTGTCAGAGAGACTGTGTAGGTGTTTTGAGTCCAGTCACAGGATCGATCTATGGAGTGTTCGGGACAAGCAGAAATACTCAGCAGACCCCCTCAGTGCCTCATATGTACTTGAGAAGACAGGTAGGTCATTCGGTAATACACAGATGTAAGCTTTTTTTGTTTGTACTGGTTGTTAATGGTCATTTGATTTAAGAATCAATGTCTGTTTCTAATTTTAAAGAAATGGATATTGAATTTAGATGGTAATTGATTGCTTGGAAGTATCATGTTGCTGTCTGTATCTGTCTATATCTAAAGTCACATCTTTAATTCAATTGGCATTATTGAGAGTGAAGAGCTAAATGCCTGAAACCCAGTCTTAATGATGACCATTAGGTCAGGTACACCTTGCACTTTAGTTGAAAGACATGACACATGATCTCTACCCATTGTAGTTTAGGTTGCTGATATGCATCAGTTTCACGAGACCTGCACAAAAGTTACAAAATTAGAGAATGTTTTGCAGACAGAAGAATTAGCATAATAATATTGAGGTTGGAGAATCTTCCTGATACAGATCTTTTAATCTTTGAAAATTTTAGTATTTTTAGGTTGTTGAAGAAATGTCTTGACGTTGGGGGTAAAAGTCAGAAAGAGGACCTGTGAGGTTACTTTCACCGAGAGTCATGCCTCCAGCCAAATCCCCTACCAGGGCTAGAGGAGGGAAGCAGAAAGCTCTGGCAGGAAAGACAGACAAAAAAGAATCAATTCCCCTGAAAAAAGGAGGAAAGACTGAATCTCAAATCCTCTCAAATAATAATGAAAGTGGGAAAGGAAAAGGTGATAAATCTGTAAAGAAGGAAGCCATAGCTGGGAAAGGGAAGAACAAAAAAGATGAAGAGAAGAAAACTGGGAAGAGTGACCAAACCGAGGCACCACAACAGGAAGAGATAGAGACCTCTAGGCAAATAGCCAAAGCGAGAAAGCAAAATGGCAAAAACTTACCTGCTAAGGTGACTAATGGCATTACGGGAAGAGCTGGGAAAGCTGTCAAATCAAAACCTGACCAGAAAAAAAATCCAGCCAAAACTCCTGCAAAAGGTGCAAGAAGGAGAGGTGCTAAAGTAATAGATACAGATGAGGACGAATCAGAGAGCGAGAAAGCCGAGAGCTCAGAGCAAGAGAGTGAAGAAGAAGGTAAAGATGACAAGAAGGAGGGGTCAGATTGCGTCGAGGACACTGCTGGGACAGACGCAAGTGTATTAAGTGGTGAAGAAGAGCTGTCAGATGTAGACAAAAAAACAGAAGAGGAAGAAGAAGAAGAAGAAGAAGAGGAGAAAAGTGAGAGAGAGGACAACTCTGATGTGCCTACTGAAAGTAAAGTCAAAGAACCCGAAAAGGAACCTGTTAGCAGTGCAGAAGAAATAGACTCTGAGGAGGTACTGAGTGATACAGGGCAAGAGAGCACACAGGAGGAGACGGCACATTCGTCAACAAAACCAGGACCACTAAACCTGACAGTCCACCTCCAGGGGCAGAAAAAGATGTTAAAATCCAAGATATTACAAAAGAAGGGACCTTCTAAAGGAGAGGAGGCTAAAGAAGCTGCCGTGTCTTCAAAAGGAGTCCAAATTAAAGGAATGGCACTCTCCAAAGGTGGCGCCACTAAGGGTAAGTCTCAAATTCTACAGTTGGCAAGTAAAACAAAGGCCATGGCCAAGACAGAGGAAGCAGATCAACAGGAAGAAACCCCAACAAAAGGCCCAAAAGGATTGTTGAACAGACAGTCTCGTATGCTATTTTCAATGAAAGGCAAAGGGAAAGATGACAAAAGCAAGAGCGCCAAAGAAGAAACTCCAAAAGATACGGTAGATGCTGTTGAAGAACCAAAACAAGATGCATGTGAGAAAATAGTGCCAGATGCAGCTGAGCCTGAAGTAGAGATGCCCTCAAAGTCAACAGAGCGTTTATTGGCCCGGAAAAGAGGCATGACGACATTGCGGCGTGTCTCAGGATGGATTCAAAAGAAGATGCCAAAGAGTATCCACGTTCAAAGAAAATTATCGGCAGTCACCCAAGCAATTGGGATCTCAAAATGGCTCTCTGCTTTGGTACTGAAGAAGAGGAATAGCAGCACCAAGTCAAAGAAGAGTCTTATCCGACACAAGATGGTTATGAAAATGGCAAGTGGTGGAAAATCAAAAAAGGAAGTATCATCCTCAATGGATTCCAAGACAGATGAGGGTACTACTGCTGATCCCCAGGGTGATTCTTCTGATGACCCTTGTTCATCTCCACAAGACGTAGAGGAAAAGGCCAATGCAGGAGATGCCAAATATGCAATTGTGTTCCCAAGGATGAACAAAACTGACAAGGCAAAGCAAACCACCGGTCCATCTACTAGCACCAACACAGGCAATGGAGGCACCACAGAGAGAAAACCACCAAAGCCTGGTGCTCGTCTGGTTCTTCCAGTCAAGCCTGACCTTAGCCTACTAAGGTCCATCAAGAAAAACACTCAGGAGAGTGAAAGTGATAAGAATAGCAGCCCAAACTCTCGAGTGATTGAGGGGCAGACAGAGGTCAAAGCAGACAACAAAGAGCCAATATTAGGCATCAAAGGTGGTACAAGTATATTACAAGCGGCCAAGGGAAAACTTGGGGGATCGCAAATAAACATCACCAAGTTGTCTATCTCAAAACCTTTGATTAATGGTGTAAGTGCAGGACAGAGCAAAGAAGTGGAGAGGAATATAAGGAAGGTAGATATATCAGCAGAACCCGAGACATGGAGGAATGTAGTGAAGCAACCTTCTCATGAGGAAGATGCAGACCGAGAGGTGGCGGAGCTGATGGGTGAGGGTCTTTTGCCCTCCGCTATGGAGCTACACTGGGCTCAGACTCAGCAGATGTGTGGTGATCCTCAAGACTGGCTGCGTTCAGAGAACCTCCTGCCCCATCAAACGGTGGAGAAGCTCACTAAATGGACGGTGTATCAAGATGATGAACATGCCCACATCATTCCAGTCCATAATGGCAGAGGCCCATGGGAATCTGAAGATCCGACTCAAAACATGCTAGAGGAAAGACTTAACAGCACTCAGGTATGATATATGCAGAATAATTGACATAATTCTTGGTGTTGAACTCTTTTGTAATTGTGCAAATAATATCTGTGTATATATGAGATGCTATAAGTGATGCAGTGACATATACAATGTTTGGTATTTTAATCAGAGCAGGAAGTGGGAAAAAGTGTGGGTGTTATCCACATGTCTGCCCACTAGGGGGTTCTCAGTGACAGATCTGCTCTGCTTCCTTTACTTTGTGTCTCAGGTAATGATGCCAGGAAGCAGCCAAGCTGTGGAGGTGGATGAGGTGGAAGATTTGGCACAGTTGGAGTGAGTCAATCATCTGATGCACATTTCCTCATGTAAACTGTTTATGCAACAAAAGGCACACTAGTAAAGAGTGAATTATATGAACAAAACATTAATTTGCATGTCAGATGACATGTTGAGTCGGTTAGAATTGTTGTAAAACATGAAAACTTTTTTCAGAGAGGTGTGTGAGAGTTCTGTTCTGCTGAATCTGAAGAAGCGATTTCATCGGGATTCCATTTATGTATGCATTAACTTTTCTATACAATCGAATATGTTCTTCTTTCCTAAATTCAACTTTATTAAAATATTTTATTAAACCAACAGACGTATATTGGCAATATGCTTCTGTCCATCAACCCCTTCAAGCCTCTCAACATCTACACTGAGGATCTGAGACAGCAGTACCAGGGTAAAGAGAAGCACAATAATCCACCGTGAGTGCTTTCACTATGAGTACTCAAGCATTGTTTGGCTATAGATATGTTTTTTTGACATATTAGCTGGAGGCAAATAATGTTTTTCTTTTATAAGAAATTAGCAATGATAATGAAAGACAGATTTTCACTGTCCCTGCAGTCATATATATGCCATAGCAGATGCCGCCTTTTGCCAATCTCAGAATACAACCCAGGAGAACTGCATTATCATAAGGTGAGGAGGATTATGGGTATGATTCATATGCATATATGTTTACATTTATACATTCACATACAGTACAGACCAAAAGTTTGGAACCACTAAGATTTTTAATGTTTTTAACAGAAGTTTCGTCTGCTCACCAAGGCTACATTTATTTAATTAAAAATACAGTAAAAAACAGTAATATTGTGAAATATTATTACAATTTAAAATAACTGTTTTCTATTTGAATATATTTCACAAAGTAATTTATTCCTGTGATGCAAAGCTGAATTTTCAGCATCATTACTCCAGTCTTCAGTGTCACATGATCCTTCAGAAATCATTCTAATATGCTGATCTGCTGCTCAAGAAACATTTAATGTGTACAATTGTACAAAATATTTGTGTACAATATTTTTTTTCAGGATTATTTGATGAATAGAAAGTTCAAAAGAACAGTGTTTATCTGAAATCTAATCTTTTGTAACATTATAAATGTCTTTACTGCCACTTTTGATTGATTTAATGCATCCTTGCTGAATAAAAGTATTCATTTCTTTAATTTCTTTTCAAAAAAATACAAATAAAAATTCTTACTGACCCCAAACTTGCAGAAGCTTTGTATTTCAGATAAATGCTGTTCTTTTGAACTTTCTATTCATCAAGGAATCCCGAAAAAAAAAAGTACACAACTGTTTTCAACATTGAAAATAATCATAAATGTTTATTGAGCAGCAAATCAGCATATTAGAATGATTTCTGAAGGATCATGTGACACTGAAGACTGGAGTAACGATGCTGAAAATTCAGCTTTGCATCACAGGAATAAATTACTTTGTCAAATATATTTAAATAGTACACAGTTATTTTAAATTGTAATAATATTTCACAATATTACTGTTTTTTACTGTATTTTTAATTAAATAAATGTAGCCTTGGTGAGCAGACGAAACTTCTTTTAAAAACATAAAAAATCTTAGTGGTTCCAAACTTTTGGTCTGTACTGTACATATACACAATGTACACATACATAGCAATATACATTATATAATGACCAGCTGACTGTACATTATCCATTACATATATGTATAACAGTATATGTATACATATTCCTATATTATACATTTGAATGAATGTGAATGTCTCAACAGTGGGCAAAGTGGATCAGGCAAGACAGAGGCTGCCAAGCTCATTGTCCACTACCTGAGTTCCATGTATCAAGGCAGAAACGATAAATTACGCCAGGTAAAGCAATTTACTAATCCATATGAATAACAAGTTTTGCAATAATAAGATAGAAAACTCAAAGAAATATCTTCCTCTCATCAGCCAATGGATGTTTTGCCCATTCTTGAGAGCTTTGGTAATGCCAAGACTATACTGAACAACAACTCTAGCCGATTTGGAAAGTACCTACACATCCACATACGCCAGTAAGTGTACTGCATGTTGTTGGTCTGATTTAAGTGGCAGTGTTAAAAGAGCACAATATGATCTTCCTTTCTTTTTTCAGTGGTGTTGTTGTCGGGACATCTTTGTCAAAATATCTCCTTGAAAAATCACGAATTGTCTTCCAGGTTAGATGTTCATTCATTAGCTTGCACTTTAGGACATCTGAAATAAATTGAATTGACTGGAATTGTGTTTCCTTTAGGCTAAGGAGGAGAGAAACTACCATGTGTTTTATGAGCTGTTGGCTGGGATGAACGAGTGGGACAAGCAGGATCTTTACCTGCAAGGAGCTGAAACGTACTTCTACCTCAACCAGGTAAAAGAAAAGCCTATGAAAAGCCCTTGTCTTTGTAATTTTTTCTAATATTTCTAAATATTCCTGTTTTAAATGTTTTTTTGAAGGGCAGGGCTTGTGAGTTTCAAGGGAAGCATGACAAACAAGACTTTCTGCTCTTGGTCCACTGCTTGGAGACAATTGGTTTACATGCAGATCAACTTGCAACCATTTGGGCTATTCTGTCATCAATCCTGCAGCTGGGCAACATTTGCTTCAGCTCCTATGAGGTGTGGATGCCCTTTCAAGGACAGTTTGAGCATGTTGAACCCTTTAAAATATGTATGCAATAAGCTGTGTGTGTGTGTTTGTCTCTTCACAAAATTAGAGTGAATCGTTTGAAGTCGCCCGTATTTTTAGTGAAGCTGAGGCTCGGAGAGTGGGAAACCTCTTGCAGGTGTCGGCAGAGGCCTTACAGACGGTCATCACACACAGAGTGACTGTAAGCAACTCACACAATCTCATCCAAATACACTCATGTCCTCAGACTTAAAGGAATATTCTGGGTTTATTCCATAGTAAAATATTCCTTGTGTCAATAATATAGCCATACCACATAAACAATACACGTTAACATGTGAAACGTGTTTAGTGTGAAAAAATTCTTACTAAATTTTCAGTGTAAACTTTTTCGTCAACAAGTTTTAACAGAAGAATTAATGTACACTACTGTTTGGAGTCAGTATGGTTAAAAAAAAAATAGAATTTTTTTATTCAGTAAGAATGCATTAAAAAATATATATATAAAAAATCACAGTAAAAAAGACTCTTACATTGTTACACAAAATCTACTTTTTAAATAAATGCTGTTCTTTTGAACTATTTCTATTCATCAAAGAATACTGAAAAAAATGTATCATGGTTTACACAAAAATATTAAGCAGCACAACTGTTTTCAACATTGATAATAAGAAATGTTTCCTGAGCACCAAATCAGCATATTAAAATGATTCAGCTTTGAATTCAAAGTAATAAATTACATGATAAAATATGTTAAAATAGAAAACAGTAATTTAAAATGATAACAATATTACTGTTTTTACTGTATTTTAATCAAATAAATGCAGCCTATTTTGAGCATAATCATTCAAAAACTTACCAGCCTCAAATTTTGAAATGTAGAGTAAGTGCTTTTTATAAAATTATAAGCCTCAGATTTCTGCCACAAAATATTTTCAACCCAGAATATTCCTTCAACACAGTAGAAATATCTCCTAAGAACAGTCATTTGTTTTCCACAGGAAACAACTTATGATAGGATCTACTGCCCTCTATCTGTGGAAAGTGCCATTGAATCAAGGTTAGACGATATTATTAAAATGATTAAAATACGTGATGTTGCCGAGGAATATTGACAGATTGCTATTGATTCAGAGATGCCATTGCCAAGACGCTGTATTCTGTGCTGTTTGACTGGATTCTTGAACGCATCAATGACTGGTTGATCCCCACAGAGATGGACAGCACCGTTGGCATTGTGGATATATACGGCTTTGAGGTATCCTGTCCCTCGTTATTACCTTAGTGACAATTTTACTCTTAAATTTCTTGTTTTTTTTGTCTTTTTCACTTTTATAGCTGAAGCAGTTGCCATAGTGGCATTGAATTCCCAACTGTTACGCCTCTTAAATAAATATAGTAAGCCTCTTATGAAGTCTGTGGGAGAGAACTGAACAAATGTGTGTTACAGGACTTGAGTGTGAACAGTTTTGAGCAGCTGTGCATAAACTTTGCCAACGAGCAGCTGCAACAGTTTGTGAACAAAGCCCTGGTGGCCCAAGAGCAGGTCAGTTTGTCCTCAGCAATCATATCGACAATTTATTCTCAATTTTTTTGAAAACTATGAAAATACTCCTCAATACTCTGAGGAGGAGACTCGGAACAAATTAGATTTGAAGGGAACAAGTTTTGATATGTATATACCAATTTAGATATGGCTTGCCAGAATGGAAATAATGAATACTTGAGGGGACTGAGCAAAATAAAACAAATGGTTTGCTGGGTGTGTTTTTGTTAGGAGGAATACAGCGCAGAACAGATCCAGTGGTATCCAATAGTTCTGGAAGACTCTAATGGCTGTCTGGATCTGATCTCAGCGCGGCCTTATGGTATCCTTCGCATCCTGGATGACCAGACTTGCCTTCCTCAAGTAACTTCACATTTCAGCTTCAAGCCAGAGACATTTCAGTCAATATTCTTTTGAATATTCTTATATTACAGCTCAATGATGGATTTAGAAGTTTTCTTCTACTTAAAGGCGTCTAATGTGGTGTTTAAATATCATAAAACTTGATTTTGCACCAAAATGACCCAGTGTTGATTCAAATGCAAATTAGTTTTATACTACAAAGGATTTATGGGCCGTCTTTGTCATCGTTCTCTATTCTTTGGCTCTCTCACCCTCTTTTTTTTTTTTGTACCAGGCTACAGACCACACATTCTTGCAGAAATGTCACTATCACCATGGCAACAATCCCTACTACACCAAGCCCAAAATTCCTCTGCCAGTGTTCACAATATATCACTATGCCGGAGCTGTCACGTACCAGGCAAGCCTGATCTGAGCATTCACAAAATTCTGTATTCATGCCACGTGATTGTCCTGACATTTTACCTAAGAATCGCTATTTTTGTTTTTCCACACCAGGTGCACAACTTTCTAAATAAAAATCACGACCAGTTTCGGCCTGAAGTATTAGAGCTTTTTGCCCGCAGTCGTTTGCAGGTAAATGAATCTCATTTGTGTTCATGGAAGCTCACTTCACACCATCCTCAGTGATTTGTGATGAGTCAAGATTGCAAGAAACTCAGTAATGTGTCCACTATTATATATTCATGAGACTGTCAACATACTCAGACAAAACAAAAGAGTTAGCAACAACGGATATCATTTATGCAAGCTTTAGGTCTCATTAAGTTTTAAAGGACCAATGTTTGGTAACAAAAACCTGTAACAGGTAATATGAGTGTGTTTTCTTGTCTGTGTAGATGGTGTCGGGTCTCTTCCGGAAGGTTCAGGAGCGTCACATCCAACAGAAAGAGCTGGGAAGAGCAAGAGGTTACAGGAACCAGATGTCAACCGTAGCTGCTCACTTCCAGCAGTCACTTCTAGAGCTCATCACTCGTTTAGAGAGGTCGGCAAATGTCACTATATGATTCATTCTGCAATATTTTCTAGGAATGGACTGCTGTGTTTGTTGTACACAGAACATTTGGTATTGTCATTCAGTTACGTAGTGGTCCAATGTGAGAATATGTACTGATGATGATTTGATTCTGTATTTTTATTCTCTCTGTTTTTTTAGGTGTAAAACTACATTTATACGATGCTTTAAGCCCAACTATGTTAAGGTAATTTAAGTTGACAAAATAATGATTTACATATTATTCTGCATATGAGTTAGCAAGCACAACTATATTGGTGGACTTTGGTTTGGTGTTTTTGGGTGGTTTCAGCTTCCAGGTATATTTGATGTAGACTACATAACCACACAGCTGAGGCATGGAGGGATACTGGAGACCATTCACATACGAAAAGAAGGATTTCCGATTCGCATCCCCTTTGCTCTGTTCATGGAGAGGTAGCACACTATGGCAGAATCTATGACATTCAAATACATTATTGGTGGGATATCAGTCATATATCACCATCTTTTTTTGTATGAGTTTTTTTTTTTTCAAGTTTCAAGTTTACTTTATTTATATAGCACATTTAAAACAGCCACAAGGCTGACCAAAGTGCTTTACAAAAGAAACAGCATCATAAGAGTAATAAGAGCACACAAAACAGACTAAAACAAAAAACCAGAATAAAATAAAACACAAATAGAAAATATAATAGGCAGGAATATAAAACCTAATAGGCCAATGAAAACAGATGGGTTTTTAAAAGAGACTTAAAAATGATCAGACTAGGGGCCATTCGGATCTCCACTGGCAAGTCATTCTAGAGGCGAGGACCAGTTACAGAGAAGGCACGGTCACCTCTACGCTTAAGTCTGGAATGTGGGATTAAAAGAAGGTTCTGGTCAACAGATCTTAGGCTTCTCGAAGGGGATGTACTGATGCAGCAATTCAGATAGGTAGCCGGGTGCTTGATTGTGTAAAGATTTAAAAACAAATAATACGATTTTAAAATATATTCTTAATTGAACAGGCAACCAATGAAAGGCCTTTAAAGCAGAGTGGCTTGATCCCTTTTTTTCTTTTTTAAAAGAAATCTAGAGGCAGCATTTTGGACCAGTTGAAGATGGGCAATTTGAGCTTTAGAAATTCCACAGTGTAATGAGTTATAGTAATCGAGACGTGATGTAATAAAAGCATGCACCGCCATCTCCAGAGTCTTATCAGTGAGGAAATGTGTAATTTTTGCAAATATACGGACATAATGATAACTTATATTGTGCAGGTTATTATTGAGCAGAGGACTGCTATTACTTTTATAAATGATTCAACTCGGTACCCAAAACAGCCTAGTGATCATCTAACAGCCACACAGCAACATAACCCAAAACACCTTAGCAACAGCATATCAATGCGCTAGCAACCACCCAGAACACCCATGCAGCGAGTATTAATTTTTGTTTTTTAAATAAAGCTTTCCAATAATGTTAGCTTACTATGTGAATACAGTATACAGAGTTTCAGCAGTAATGAAAAACCTACAAATATTTTAAAATAATTATTTGATTATAATTATATATTTAAATTTTATATACAGTACAGTCCAAAAGTTTGGAACCACTAAGATTTTTAATGTTTTTAAAAGAAGTTTCGTCTGCTCACCAAGGCTACATTTATTTAATTAAAAATACAGTAAAAAACAGTAATATTGTGAAATATTATTACAATTTAAAA
>RJVU01067793.1:7786445-7816781 GCA_003731715.1 Anabarilius grahami | reverse complement strand
GTTTTTGGTTTTTAATATGTCATTTATTTCTGTGATGGCAAAGCTGAATTTTTAGCCACTACATTTTTTTTTAAGTAATTGTAATTTATAAAATCTTAAAAATCATGAAAAATATTTAGAATATATTATACTGTATTAGGTAATTATTTTTAAGTAGTTATGTTCTGCTTTATAATATTATAATATAAAAAGATAAGATACAGCTGGAAAGTCATAGAAACATCATAGAATTTCATATTTCATTGGTCAAAATGTGTGGGAACCCTGAGTATAGATATATCCATCAGAATTGAGTAAAAATTATGCAAAACTATACCTTTCTTTCCTCTTTATGATCTCTTCCATTTTGTCTAATTTCAGGTATGGTGTGTTATTAGCCCAGAGACCAGAAAACCAGTCTTGTGAAGAGCAAGTAGTGGCTTTACTGGAGACTATAGGAGCAGAGGAAGGCCAGTACCAGCTAGGACTCACTAAGGTACAGTAATGTAACTCTTTCCCTCAGCCTGTCTTATTCTGACTCGTTCACTGACTATCATGACACTAAAGATCCCACCCTCAAATGATTCCCCTTAATGTGAACACACACAGGTGTTTATGAAGGAGTCTCTGTACCAGCGGGTGGAGGAAAAATGGAGTAGCACCCAAACATGGGCAGCAGTCACCATCCAGAGGAACATTCGTGGCTTCATCTGCCGAAGAAACTTCCGTTTCTTTAAACAAAAGGCTATTGTCATCCAGTCCCACATCAGGGGCCACCAGGCCCGGTATGTGCAGAGATTTCATATTTGATCAATTGTAAGATCATTATAAAATAGAAATTAATATGGCACTGAATGTGAAACAATGGCACCCTCTTTCTGTTACAGGAAGTACTACAAGAAGCTGAAACAGTCCTTCACTCAGTTCTGGGCAGCTATGATGATCACCCGAGACACCATTAAGAGACGTCATTGGAGAGTGAGAGCTTTTATCTTTCACTCTATCTATCTCTAGCTCTTTCTATTCTTCTCCTTGTGTGTCCTTGGCTTCTTCTTGGCTTAATTTGCACACATACAAATACATATACTCAGCTGTTTACCTAAATGGCCATTGCTAGGCAACCAAAATCACTATGAAAAGTGACAGCTAATATGATGCAATAAATATCAGCCTTACTCATCCCATTCAAGATAATGAATTGTTATATTAATTAATGCCAACTGGTTTTATATTTTGTTATGCAATGACAGTCAAATGCATTTCTAAGTTAGTCATAAGTGTCTCAAGTGTCTCACTGATTACTGCTACTGGGCTTATTCCTTACATTACATGTAAGGTCAGAGTGTGAACTTATGAATCATGAGTCTTATAATATATTTGACTCATTGAAAGGACTTTGAACACATTTGTGTACTTAGTAAATTTATGAGCTAGTGAAATTCAGTTTATTGCTTTTGAAATGGCACCCATAGTTTTCTATTGCACAACCTCTATAGGAAAATAATTCAAATTTCATTTAAAATAGAATCTAAAAAAAAAAATTGTGCTTTCCACAGTCTTGTAAAAAACAACAACAACTAATAATACACAATGCAAAAGAAAAAAAGATGAATAGAGTTATCTTTATGCTCCAATTCATGTAGCATCTATGGTCTCTCTAGTGCATCATGGGCCGTTTAAGAGTGTTAACACGTGTAACAACTGTCACAGTTAGGTGAGGTGAGCTCAGTGGGGTGAGCTCCACCCGCCTACCTGCCCTTTCATCTTTGATCCCAGATTGTCTCTCTCTTTTTCCCTCACTTTCCTTTCTCATTCCTGCCTAGACCCACCCAAGCACCACTTCTTTTCTGTTTGGATTCCAACTAATTTTATAACTTAAAGAGCACTTTACATGGGGACTGCTGCGTTTGTTTTAATATCACCCTAGGTAGGTACTGTTTAATATTTATCCATATTACACATACTAATAGCAAACAGAAAGATTAATGATACAGAGAGAATTCAGGGTGGAAAATAACCAAGAGATAACATCGGTAATAATATACATGTAAGACTATAAGATTTGTTTTTATGTAATCAAAAATGTTGGAATGCTGGAATCTTTTAAATGTACATCTGAAAGGTTCAGTCTTTTGGCTTTACACTACCAGTCAAAAATGTTAGATTTACTTTCCCATTCTTTATAATTACACCTCAAAAATTATTTTTGTCTTGTTTTCAAGTACAAATATCTTAACATTCTTAAATCAAGATACAAGATACATGACTTAAGATATGAAGTCTTGTTTTCAGAAAAAGCAAATCATCAAAATTAAGTGAAAAAAATTAAATGCCATTGGGGTTAGAAAAGTCAACTTAATTCAAAGGGAAAACAAGGTTATTTTTCTGAGCCAATTGGCAGATATTTTATCTTGTTTTAAGCATAAACTCACTTAATTTTTAAGTATTCAAACATCTTAACCCTTGTGCGTTCTTCAGGACATTTTTGTCATTCTCAGTTTTTTTTTATTTTTATAATTTTGCCTGTGTTAATGCCAACTGCATAAATTTTGGCAGAGGTGTGTATTTTTATTGAAATTATACTATTTCACCCTCATTTCCTTTAATAAATCTATTTTACACTAGTAACACAAAATAGTTTCACTCAGGACCTTAAGGACAAAAATGTCCCCATTGAAACCCATTTAAGCTGGAATTTTTAATCTTAGGGGCATTTAACTATAAAATGATGCAGTGTTTGTTAATAGGCTTTCATTCTGTTGGCAAGGCTTCAAAATTAAAAATCTTCTGTTACTATTACTGTTTTTTTAACCAGATTGCGCCATTTTCTCAGGTTTGGCCTATAAAGCAAATACTCGTTTTTTTTCCTGTTTTCTGCTTCTGCGTATTATAGAGACAATTGAATAAATTATGCTGCTATAATTGTGTGGGTGTGTTGGTATGGATGTCAGAGTGTGGTTTGTATGTGTGTACTAAAAAATGTGTGTGTGTAATATTTGAGAGAGAAAAATTCTACTGTGCTGCAAATCACAAGTCCCACAGCTGTCTATACCACTGGAGCTTTAGGCATCTAATGGGAAAAATTTGGTACTGCGTCCAAACAAAATCTTACTGAAAGCTCATTTTTTGAGATATCAACCTCAAATTTGGAACACAAATTTATAGATTTATGGCTTAGATTTTCTATCTGTTTTTGAGTTCAATATGTTTCATAAAACATTTATTTTATATACAATATTGTTCATAAGTAATTTTCATAAACTTAAACCTCTATAACTTTTTTTTTTGTTTCACTTTGTAAACTTATTTTACTTCAACAATAATCTGCCAAGGGTCTTCTTTAAAATGGGACCAAACATAATTCCATGATCCCAAACTTCAAATTTTTATGACAATTTTTTGACACAGACATTTTTGTCCTTTAAAGACCTCAGAGTATCTTTTAAATTGATGCACAAAGGTTAAGTCATTTTGCTTCTTAAATACAGTGTAAATACATCTTGATTAAGAATTTTTTGATATTTGTACTGGAAAACAAGACAAAAATAATTTTTGCCATGTATAATTTTCAAAATTGTAGAATAATAGTAAAGTTATTAAAGCTATTAAACAATGCAAATTGAAGTAATTATGTCAAAATGTTTACAAGATTTCTCAATTTCAAAATGACAGCTCTCCACACTCTGGACACTCTCTCAGCCTTCATGAAGTGCATCATAAGATGCTTTTAAAGAAATTCAGTTTATATTTATCTACAAAACTGATTTCAAGCATTTAAGCAATTTCAGTTCAAACCTTTGGCTGGTAGTGAATTATATTTAAATGATCCACTAAGTTACATAACCTGCTACTTTCAGTTCTGTTTCCTTGTTACCCATCATGTTTTATACAGTTTGGACTATGTCCTTCTGAGCTGTCATGTACTCTGCTGTCAAATCACTTTGTAGTAATTGTTTTGCATTTGGTGAGTGGTGAGACTGGTTTGAGATGTGATCCTCATTCAGTGGGTTAAGCAGCATTGTGTGGTTATATTTTTGCTTGTCCAATAGAAGTTCATTTAAGATAAAAAAGGTTCACTGGAAAAGGCAAAGCATATCTTTTGTGAACACCCCACAATACTCACTGATTTATTTCTAAAATATTTTAGAAGGTGTTTTTTTGCACTAATGCCAACAATGGTACACAAAACAGAAAAGGCTAATCAAACAGAATGATAATACTAAATGATAAGATAAAAATGGGTTGGGTGAGTCATATTTCATGCAATTCTTTTGTTTGGGGAGGAGCCAGTCAAGGGAGGGTATATATAAGGAGCCCAGCTGCTAAGAATAGTTCTATTTACCTTTTCATATGAAGCTGTGGACGGGTAATAGATTCATGAGTGGAATAGCTTTACAAAATAAATGTGCCATTGTTCAGTCAAGAAGGAATGAAACACTATAGGCAAATGGACAGAGGGTAACTTAATGTTAAACCTTTTTGTAAGTGTTAGACTGTGATTTTGTTTGTATTTTGATTCAGGAACATAGTGATAGAACCAGAGTGAAGGAAGCAGCAAAACCTACATCTACCTCTTCAGAGATGGTGAGATACTCTTTTCAATTTTGTTTCGTTTCGAATTCTGTGCTTAAGATCTCTGAGCACCTGGTTTTTATGATGGGATTGTACATACTTTAACCAGTCACAGAGTTAAAAGTTAATTTTGAACATCACAAACGAATAAAATACAATATTTTTTCTAAAGGATGTTGGAATATTGGAGATCCCGGCAGAACTGTCGGCCAGATTACGCAGTGCAGCAGGTGAGATCCTTGATAAGTAATAAAAACTGCTTATAAAACTTGATTATTGAAGTATTGATTAAGTTGAAGTATAGGTGCTGTTTAAATTATGCTCAGTTAAAAGTAATTAGTTAACTTTAAAAAGGTTTCCATTTGTATAAATGTGAGTAAAATTGACTGATAATAAGCAACCTGTTCACAATTTTCTCAATGGTTTAACCATGTAAAACTCTGTATGTTAAACTGTTTTAGTGTGTCCTGACTTTGAATTGTTAAATTAATCAGCATCTGATTTTGTTGAAATTTAAATATACACGACAATTCAAAAGTTTGGGGTCAGTAAGATTTTTTAATGTTTTTGAAGGAAGTCTCTTATGCTCACCAAAGCTACATTTAATTGATCAAAAATGCAGTAAAAACTGTAATATTTAGAAATAGTATTGCAATTCAAAATAACTCAGGATTCTTTAATAAATAGAAAGAACAGCATTTATTTGAAACAGAAATCTTTTGTCAAATTATAAATGTCTTAACTGTCATTTTGATTAATATAATACATCCTTACTGAATAAAAGCATTCATTTCTTTAAAAAAATCTTACTGAACCACAACGGTTCAACAGTAGCCTATTTTAGACTTATCAGTGACCTTGTTCAAATCAAATTCACGTGTCTTAAGTAATGGATATAATTAAAATGCATTGCTTTTGATCAAATACTGTTTTAGTGACTGATGATCTACATAAATGATGTCATGCTTTGTTTTTTTGTTTTGTTTTTTACATTTTACAATGATGCCTTTCAGGGCGTCCTCAGGGATCATGGGTGTCTGAAGTAGCTCTGCCAAAGGTCAAAGCAGAACACAACCTCTCATTGCCCCTAGACATTGACAGACACCCTTTCACCCAATATGCCAACACAGTCCTGAAGGTAAGATATAGATTCATCTGTTTAGAACTTGAAAAACATGCAAGCTTCCTTCCTAGTTTTGGGTCTTGCACTTCATATACAATTGTCACACAAGTGAATCTGTTTAATGCATTTGTTACATCAGTTATCTGTTTTTCTCTCCATTAGGACGGATGGTGCCAACCGCAGGGTTACCCGCTTCAGAAGCCTTTGACATCTCTGGACCCTGAGGATGCCCGTACAGCTCTAGAAATCTATAAACTGGTCAGTACAATGCCTGAAAACATATTGACACATATAACAATATGTGTTTTGCATTGGTATTTTAAATAGATATTTTACCACAGAAATTCAACATAAACCTTTAACCGGGTATGAAATGTTGGAATTTAAATGAATCCTTCCTCATCTATTCTCTTCTTTAGATCTTGCGTTTCACTGGTGACTCGGATCTGACAGGCTGGCAGGAGCAGATGTTGGGGAACTACATTGTGGAGAAGAGTCAAACTCGGCCCAGCATACGAGATGAGATTCTAGCCCAACTGGTCTACCTCACTTGGGACGAGGATAATATGGAGAGCACCCTGCGGGGCTGGTTGCTCCTGGCCTGCTGTCTGAGTACCTTCACACCATCTCCTGCCCTGGAGAAACCCTTGCTCAAGTATGTCTTCAGTTACAGTGTCACAAACCCAAAAGAGTGCTCTTTAGAACAGAAAGAGATTTTTTTTTCAGTTCAATTTTTATTATTTAAAAAAAATATATATTAAAAATAACATATTTAAATACATCTACTTTTCCTGTAATTACAGTGCTCAGCGTAAATGAGCACACCCCCTTTGAAAAGTAACATTTTAAACAATATCTCAGTGAACACAAAAACAATTTCCAAAATGTTGACAAGACTAAGTTTTATATAACATCTGTTTAATAACATGTTATAACATGAAAGTAAGGTTAAGCCATTGCTGACAGCATGAAATGGTAAGGGGTTTTAACACCTTTTATAGTCAACTGTCTGCTGGACACCTGTGTAATGAATAATTAGACTCACCTGTGGTTGAATTCTTGTTAAATTAGACATCTGTAGTCTAAAATTTAGCTTTGCTCCAGAGACATTCAGTGGGGTGTACTCATTTCTGCATCACCCTAATTTGAGTAAAAATGAAAAATGTGTAATCTAAGTTATATTATTAACCTTACTTTCATGTTATAAGTTAAACAGATGTTATATTAAAATTAGTCTTGTCAACATCTTGGAAATTGTTTTTGTGTTCATTGAGACATTGTTTAAAATGTTGCTTTTCAAAGGGGTGTACTCATTTACGCTGCGCACTGTATATATGTCAGTTTTTACAAGACATTTCTTTGTTCCACTGAGAGAAGGAAGATCTCTAAGTACTTTTAAGAGCTAAAGCACTAACGCTTTTATCCTGTATTAAACTAAAATCTGCACGCCTACATTTGCTTGCATTTACAACTATATCTACTAAAGTGCTAGATTATTGACTTTAATCACAGCAGACTGATACAACATTGTCATTGATTTATTATTCAAATGAACATTTCCTAAATAAACTAGACAGTTTATCCCATTGAAATATGATGGAATTAGAAAGTCAGATTATGTCCATATTGATCAATAGATAAATAGTGGCAGACAGAAGCCAGTCTTTTCTTCAAAATGAAAAACAGTGTGTTTTATGATTGTCAGGTATGTGTCGGACCGGGGTCCAGGGGAGTACCGCTCTCTGTGCCAGCACAAGCTCCTCACATCCCTCCGGCTCCCCTCTCCTGCCTGCAGGCAACACCCTCCGAGTCAACTTGAGTGGACAGCCAATCAGAGAAAGGGAACGATGGTGGTGGAGGTCAACACTTTCATTGGTGAGGATTGCAGTTTTTTGTACTTGAGTAACTTCAGCAAAAAAAATACTGGATTCCCAGTTGCACTTCTTATTCCAAGAGAGTGAATGAAATTAAATATGTTGTAATGTAAATGTGAGAGTATTGAGTTTATTCAGTGTTGACTGTTTTTATTTTTTAGAGGAAAGGTTAACTGTGGAGGTGGAGTCTTGGACTACAGGGGAACAACTGGCTTCTTGGCTTCTTAGCTACAGGTAGAAAAATATGTCTGTTTTTGTGGGTGTAAAAATAAATAAATAAAACAACCAGGTCATATTTCTTCCCAAATATTTTAAACATAAAGAAAACAAGGCCTATTTTGTTCAACCTTTAAGATAATTTGTATTGTGACAAAATTGGGCACATTAATTAAGGTAATTAATATATTATATCATTGTAAAAAATGTAATATATAAAATATATATAAAAATATATATACAATTTACCATTGGCAGACATTTCCGGCAATCCATGTTTTCATTGTTTATACGGTAGGGGGCGCTATTACTTCTTCTGAAAGAGTATACAAAATCTCTGAATCACAACACAGTTGAAAAAAAAGCAGAAACAAGCGATAAAAGCACTAGTTATGTACATGTAAAATAATGTGGTTATCAAACATTAAACAGCATATAAATCAAAACTGCCTAACGTCACTGAATGAAATGTCGACCCAGGAAGAGGTATAGGACTGTGAAGCTTTGGGGGTGTTGATGGAAGTGATCTACTCAATCTGTTTTGATCATCGTTCTGAATCTGATCCGGGCGTAGTCTTTGACAAAAAAGCATAGGCTCTATTCTTTTGATATATTGCACGTTCAGATTTTCATACAACAAAATATTAATGTCATATTTTTTTCTCAGAGGTCTGACTGAAGCTACACGGGGTTGGTCTGTGTCTTTGTTGGCTGGGGAGGGCTGGACTGACCTGGTTGGCAGTGACTTTGTCATGGATCTCTTGGCTGGAGTGGAGGCTGATGTGCCCCTGGGTCACCCACCTGCTCAAAATGATTACCTCTTTAGTGACACAGGCAACAGGTACATCTCTGTGGGACTCAAAGCTGACAGTTCAATCAAAGGAGACTGTGAAATTATAGTTTAACCATTAATCCATTTTTTGTCTTGTTGTCAGGATGGCAACCACAGACCTGGATGACTTTATACCACCTGCTCCCCCTATGCAGGCCCCTGGTCTCCCCTCCTTTGAAGCATCTCCATGGGACACCACCTATGAACCCTCTTCCACATCCCAAGGTGAGTGTTCAACCATTACTAGGAAACAGAGTAAATTCTGAGTCATTGCTATGTTACATAGCTTTGCAGAGGGATGATCAAAGAATTCAAAGTGGATGAAAGCTGCAGTATGAGGGTTGGGAACTGTCTCACCCTGTAGAGTAAATAAAATGACCACAGTTTCACCATGACTTTATAAAGGACACTCCTGCAACAATCTTTCTTTTAGGATCTCGAGGTCGGCCAATGGATGCTTACGTCGATGACCTCTTTGATCCTGTGTTTGATCAAGGTCCTCCGGTCAGTATCGTCCAGTTAAAAAACATAAATATTATTGTTCAGTTCTTAGTCATACTCACAGCTGCTTTGAATTCACATTAATAAAAAATGTCATTATTTAATAGTAACTGAACACTGTTCTATTTATTTATAATTTAAAACCTATTAAACACTTCTTGTAGTGAATTATAAATGAAACGTGTTTGTGCTGTCTTTCTTTAAAATAAATGCTGCTGTAGATTATTTAATGGATTTTTTTAACGTATCCTTTTTACATTATTTATAGAGGGAGGGATGAAAGCTCAAACTCATGTCACCTGCGTGAGCACTGTAGATCAACATGTCAGAGCACATGTGCTTACCACTAGGCTACATACTGTAGATATATTGTTAACATTCATTAAGCCAGCAAAGATTGCATAGCTTTGGCACTTATTAACTCTGAGATCTGCTTGTATTGCCTTTTATCTGGCCTGAGGACTTATCATCTGCATTTTTATTGTTTTTTATTGATAGGACTTTGAACGGATGGCCATGCTGAATCGCAGGATGAGAGGAGGGGGAGGTATGATGCCCAGCATGTACGCCGGAGCAGGTATAGTTTGTTAGTGGTCGACCGATAGTCATGCTGATATTTTTATGATATTTATGATATTTTATATTTTTTATTCACTTTTATTCTATTTTTATTATCTGTGTCTTGTCGCTGTGATTCTGTCTGTGCTGTGGAAGCTTCTGTCACCAAGACAAATTCCTTGTATGTGTAAACACACTTGGCAATAAAGCTCATTCTGATTCTGATATTTAGAGAGCAGTGTTATTATTGCTGATAAGTGTAAAACAATTTAAAGATAAGTAGATTGCTGAATTTACAATATTACACAATATTTATGTATATATATTTATATATATGCAATGTATTTATAATTTATATTATTTACTATTAATGTTTTATTTAGTTTTTTATAAAAATGAATAAAACATAATTTAGAAAATGGGCACTAACCACTACAGATTACTCCTCCTGTTACCCATCATTTAGGAATGCCAATGAATCCTGCCATGGCTGGCTATGGTGCTACTCCAATGATGCCAAACATGATGCCCGCTACCATGCCCATGATGCAGCCCATGCAACGTAAGCATCCCTGCTGCTCATGTTGTGCTTTTCTAATAGCATGATCTGTTAAATGCTTACCTTCTTCCTACTGCTTGTTTTGGACGTAGCTATGATGATGCCAACTGCCATGCCACAAGCCATGCCTGCTGCCACACCGGCTGTCAACACACAGCAAATGGCTGCTCAACAGCAGGCCTTTATCAATCAACAGGCTCAGCTTCTGGTAAGTCACAAAACACATTTAGATCAGGTGAAATCAAGAAAATGTCAATTAGAGAATTTTTTTTTTTACATATATTATGTATATATTCGCAAACAATAATATCATAAAACATTANAATAATATAAAGTATTATTTATTTAATATTATATATATTTAATAAATTATATATAATAATAAATAAATATTAAATAAATCTATTTATCATATATATATTGTATCTCACATATCACATCATTGCTTTTAACATAAAAAAGTATTTTTTTCCCCTTACAGGCTCAGCAGATGACCATGCAGGCAATGACACTGTCCCAGAAGCAACAGCAGGAAGAGATGCGAAAACGTGAGAAGGAGTCACAGAGAAGGTCCCCACGCCAGCGGCGGCGCTCTCCTCCACGTGCACGTTCACCTTCACGCTCACGCTCACCCTCACCTAAACCCAGAGGCCGCCCCCAGGCAGAAAGAACCACCCCGAAAAAAGCCCCAGAGGCCCCTCCAAAGCCCCGCAGCCCTGAGGTAAAGGAACGGTTTTGACCAGTGCCTGTGTTTACTAGTACTGTATAGTATAGTAATTAATTGCTTCAGATTCTTACATATCAATGTTTTCTTTAAGGCACAGCCTGCGACAGAGGTGGATATTAAGGCCCCGGAAGATCAAGGGTCCTTTCAAGAAAAGAGGAATTTTTTTCAAAAGATTGGTGAGTGGACGCTGTCAAATCAAAATCGTTAAAATGGCTAAAATAAGTAGCAAAATTGCATAAGAGATAAGATTTCCACTATCTTTATGCATCTCAGGTACGTCAGAAGCACGCCCCAAATCTGCGCCAAAGGTTGCTAAGCCACTGATATACGCCACTCCACCGGTGACCCAACCCAAATCACCTCCTCCAGTAAAGACTGAAGGTTGATGTTTGTTTTGTGCTTTTTTCCTCTCTTTTTCACTCACAATACCTAGGACCTAAGTGGTTCATTCTTTATTTGAATTCACATTTATGTCATTATAATGTCTTTTTTAATATATATTAGGACTGTGTGTTAAAAGGATAACGATAATTATCGCAATATAATTTTCCTAGATAAAATTATAACAAATTTCTGTTGCGTATGACAAACATTAAAGGTAGGGTAGGTAATTTTCGGAGAGGCTAGCAATAGTAAGCTAGCTTTGAAAGCATGAGATCCCACCCTCCCTTCAGAGCTGTCTCTCCAAAGCCACGCCTCCTCTAAAACACATGAATGCACACAGCAAAGTCTGCTAAGCATCGTGAGAGATAGTGTTAAATTACCTCTTGTCTCAAAGCATATAACTTTACAGTAATAACAAATGTAAACGACTTACAGAGCTCTTACTTGTATCACCTGACTGCTGCAGATTCATTACAGCGCTAATAGTGTTGACATAGAAAAGCATAGATCCCAGTCTGATGATGTGAACAGTTCCGGGTAGAATGTCATGGGTTGCCATCTTGTAGTTACTGTACTGACATGGCGTGAACGCAGCATAAGCTCGTTGTGATGGTTCAGAAGGAACTGTAAAAGTTAGCTGCTGTTTGTTTGTGGTGCTCGGTGACTGTCTGTCTACAACTCTGCGTAGTCTTATGGAACACGCTGATGATGTGTGTTGTCTGCGCTAACAGGGTGCGCGGATGTATGGAAATACATATGTTGACAGGCAGGTAGGATATTGTATGCAATTGAATGCAATGCAATGATTGGACGAACATTTTTTGGTCCTGAGACTTCCACAGAAGATATATGTACATGTTTTAAAATTTAGACCACTTCTATCATTGATTGCTATCAGGATGTGGAGAGTTTCAGTGTTCAAAAAACAATTTGTCTTTAAATGGCAAACGCGCCAAAAGTGGAACGAACCAAAGCTGCTAATTTGAACCACGCGCCACATGGAACATTCATCAGTTCGTCTCAAAACACACCGCAGTGCGAGCTTAGAGCGAATGTGTTTACTAGCTGACTGTCTCAATCACGTGACCACTACACAGTACTGTAAGATCCTGTGAAAAGTGTTCCAGTTCAGTGCAAAGTTCTCCCATACAAACCACAAATCAAATACCTCGAGATTTAAACTGGTTTAAAGCCAGATGGAACAGCGCTGATGTTCTCAACAATGATGACGCTGAAAACAGGAGAAACATTGAGCCACAACGATACAGTTAGAAGGCGTTTCAATCCACAAGTCGCCAACATTTACCATGATTTACTTTATTAACACTAACTGAAACCATGGCGGAAATGTGGGATATTCATATAGAATTGTATTATATTATTAATGCCAACATTTATGAAAAGAGTAAAGAATAATTACAGTATTTTTTGTTTTTAAGCTATAGCAGTTTTTGTGCATTTGTATTATACTAAATGTCTTTAGGCTACTGTTTTCATAACAAATACCACAGAAACAAGACTTTTTACCATGGTAGAGAGGTGCAATGCGTGGTTTTTCCTGGAGTTAACATGATCCAAATACTATGGAAGAACAAATTTTACCCTATAAAAATTAGGTTGTAAATCTGCCTTTAAACTTGAAAAAAATAAAGATTTGACATTTATTGTGATAATTATCGATCATCTAATATGAAAAATGTTATTGTCATAATTTTTTATGGCCATCATCCAAAATAATTTATCTAGAAGCTCATAAAATCTTCTTTACACAGTGAAACCATTCCCAGAACCTCCTAAAAACCAAGAACCTGAACCAGAATCTCCAGAACCCACATCTCCTAAACCAGAACCTACCAGCAACATTAGAGAGATCATCAAGCGGTACCAAAGCCGGCCCTCTCCAGAACCTAAAGCCTACGAGCCTGTCAGGTTGGCCAAGAAATGACCCTGATTACTTTCCTTATTCATGTCCCTTGTCACATTATTGTGAAGCAATAACTTGCTCCACCTAGAGACCACTTTTCACGATCTAATAATTTTCCAATGGATAAAATCAAGTCCCGCCCTAATTTTTTTCTCATTGTATATCCCGTTTCTATCTGAGATATGTTGCATTATAGAAGTAAAATGGGCTGCAGTGCAAACAGTGATTCACATTGACTTATTGACTGAACCTCTGCTGTTACTGAACGCTTGCATAATATTATGTTGCTTTGATCACTTGGAGTGATTCCCAGACTGTAAGAGCTGGAATAATGTGAACTTTGATCTTCACAGGGTTTCAGCCAAGCACTTTGTAAAGAAAAATGACCCCAAAGAAGAGGCACTGGCCATTCTCAAATCTCAGCGACCTGTCACTCAACAAAAGGTAGATGATACTGACAAGTGACAAGCCATCATGCAGTGTTTTTGTCTTTAATTTCTGACCTTTTTGAGCTTGAGTTCAGTGTCAAGGATGCAGAAATTCATCATGAATCATTTATATACTCATGCTGTAGAAACAGTGGGATGACATGCCTCCTCCGCCCCCTCCGCGCCCTGAGTCCCATAGCCGTCGCCTCATCTCCAATGATATGAAACAGAAGCAGCGTTCACTCGCTGATCTCTTCGGCTCGCAGCGCTCACAGGCTCTGCCTCGAGTTCGTGACCTCATCCCTCCTCCACAACTTCCCAGCATCCCTGACCCACCACCGTCGCCTGCACCTGGACTTAGTAAGTGATGTCACATATTATATATGGGTAATTATATGAATCAAATATGTCATGATATATTGGATAAAATATTAAATTTACAGTTTTAAAAGATTGAATTCATGCTATTTAGTTTTCTATAATCACAATTAGCACAATTAACTAAACATAATTTAAACAGATTTTGATATTTTTGTTTTGTCCCCAATGCTTCCATGTTTTGCCCCCAGTATTCCAGGTGTACAAAAACTTGCAATTAAAAAAAAATAAATCATTTAAAAAATGATTAAGAAATAATCTAGGCATTTCTTATTTTATTCATTTCTGAGATCAAAATATTCTAGGTGTTGAAAAACTAATAATTAAGAGTTTAAGAAAATGTATTAAACATTCCAGGTGTTTCTTCTTTTTTTCCTTTCTGTATTTGAAATATTCCAGGTGTTGAGAACTTGTAATTGTTAAGAAATTTTAAACATAGATTTAAAAAATATTCCAGGTCTTTCTTTTCTCTTGTCTAACTGAAACATTACAGGTGTTGGAAAAACTGGATATTTATTAAGAAATAATAATAAAAACAATTCTGCAATCAAAATATTAGTAATTTATTAAGCATTTAAGAAAATGTATTAAAATGTATTGCATATTCCAGGTCTTTCTTCAGTCGAAACGTTTCAAACTAAATGTGTTTTTTGGGAATATTTATATAGATTTTCTAATATGCTGATTTTATCTTTTCTTCCTGTTAGTCTTTTGTAAAATACACTGGTGTACACTTTTATAGAAATACTATTTGCAACAAACATATTCATATTTTGAAAGGTACTGCACATCAGGAATGACCTATATGCAAATTTGAGGCAAATGTGAAGGTAAACAGAATGCATTTGCCCATATAATCTTATGCAATAATTTCTCACCCTCTGTGTGTTTCTAAAGATCAGTACAGCCGGATGACAGAGGAGGAGATCGTTCGGTCCCAATTGCACAGATTCTCTGCTAGCGTCTGCTTCTCCTATCCCAATATGCCTGGCAAACTCTTTCTGCGCAAGGAGGTAATTAAGTCAAGACAGTTTTATGAGACTGATGTCTCCTACACAATTATCACAGCTGTTTCTGCCCTACTTACGTGTATTCATTGTATTTGTGCTCTCTTGTACACAGCTATTTTATCCCAGAGAAAAATTCAACCATCCATACATCCTTAATTTGCTCTGTGAGCAGGTCAGTTGCAAACATTGCTGCTTGTTTTAATCTGCAATACAAGCAGCAGGTTCATTTTTGTTGTGTATAGAATTCAAAATGTAAGATATTTTCTAATTCTGGGTGACACTGTTTTTATGAACTATAGATCATGCGGGACACTTACTCGGATTCTTGTCTGAGGATTTCACGTGAGGAGCGGCGTAAAATGAAAGACCTGTTAGGTATGGCAGATGCATAATATTAAAGCCACACCACTCTAATAATAATTCACATAAGCTATTATATGAAAAATTCAACATGGTTTATTTGTGTTTCTTTTTTGCTTTATCACCAGCGAATTTCCATATCGGATCCAGTGTCAGTTCTATAGATGATGAAGCCATGAAGAAAAGAATCGTCATGGCAGCAAGAGACAACTGGTCCAATTACTTTTCACGTCTCTTTAATGTGAAGGTGAAATACTTGGCTTTTCTTACATGATGCACATAAAAGAAATTTGTCAAGCTGTCTGAAATGTTTTTGCATGTGTGCTTTAACAGCTGGGGAATGGAGATGCTCAGATTCTGGGAGTGTCTCATAGAGGAATCAGACTGCTGAAGGTGGCCAGAGCTTCAGGCATAAATCCCAAACACCTCAAACTGCTCCACAGCTACAGGTACAAAACATACGAGGAGATGGAAATATCTTGTTAAACATCCCGAAGCATTCCTCAATGATTTATTTACGCTATTGTTCAAAAGTTTGGGGTCGGTAAGATTTTTTAATGTGAAAGAAGTCTTTTATGCTCACCAAGACTGCATTTATTTGATCAAAAATACAGTAAAAACGGTAATATTGTGAAATATATTTACAATTTAAAATAACTATTTTCTATTTTATTTTATTTTAAAATGTAATTTATTCCTGTGATGACAAAGCAAAATTTTCAAAATCATTACTTCCAGTCTAATATGCTGATTTGGTGCTCAAAAAAACATTTCGTATTATTAACAATATTGAAAATAGTTGTGAGGCTTAATTTATTTGGGGAAACCGTGATACTTTTTTTTCAGGATTCTTTGATAAATAAAAAGTTCAAAAGAAAAGCATTAACAGTATAAGCATCTAACAGTATAAATGTCTTTACTGTCACTTTTGATCAAATTAATGTGTTTTTGCTGAATAAAAGTATTAATTAACTTGACCCCAAAGTCAAGAGTTGGCATTTATATAACCATATATTGTTATTGTTTAGTTACTCACAGGTGTTGTCGGTACAGCAGCAAGAGGCTGGAAAAGTTGTGATCACTTTGAGTAATGAAGAATTGGAACTTCACTCCCGACAGGCTCCACAGATCGTTGCTGTGATTCATCTCTTTCTCATGGAGCTGATTAAGGTGCTCAGTTAGTCATACTAACCTCAACACTAAAGTAGCTTTAGTTTTCTACTTAAAGTCAACATAAAATCAAAATGGAATTTTCACTAGCAAAAAAGGTCCATCTTCTATTTTCAATAGTGTAGCCATATATGAAGCACAAAAATCTTTTGTCCTCACACAAAATTTTTGATCGCGTGGATATCTTGAATAAAGTTCTCTGATTCTCCATTTTGCAGAACTCAGACTATGTGATCGCTGTGAAGAGCTATGTAACAGATGACCGGAGCTTGCTGAGCTTCCACAGAGGCGATGTCATCAAACTGTTGAACATGGATGGACTCAAGGATGGTGAGAAGAGAACCTGAGAAAACCATTTGGAATGTGGATGTCCATATGCCTTTCCTTAAAACAACCATGTCATTTCTACTCAGTTAGCAACACCAAACAGATAAGCAAAAACATTAAAAATATTGTTTAAAAACAGATTTCACCTCCTGTCTTACATTGTTTGGTAAAACAAATATTGCCAGCCCAAACTCATATCATTAGTTGAGCCAAACATTTTAAAACAAGTTTTCTAATTTGTTAACACACTAAGTTAACAATCAGATTAATTTCTGCAGGTTACATAGCTTAGGCCTGTCATAAATGACAAGACACATGTTATTTTCCAGGACACATATTTCAGTGATATCTGTTTGGAAGTAGGAATATTTTATGCATGATATTCCCAAAAAAAAAGAAAAAAAAGAAAGAAAATATCCCAGCTAACAGGGAAAGCTGTCAGAACTTTGGCTGATATCGAATATCACTTGTATATGATTGATTAAGTAGTACAGCATAAAACCATAAGGTGTTTACTGTTTTTTGTTTTTGCAGGATGGATGTTTGGTTCCAGTGGGGGCCGTTCTGGACTCTTCCCGGTGGATGTCACTCAGCCTTGTGCCCAACCAGACTACCATAGTAACAACATGGAGCGGCAGCTTGAACGAAAAAAGAGTATGAGACTCACCGGCTCTTCCCCTAACGGACCTGCCAATGGCTCCGTCACCAACAAACTTGTCAATGGCACTGTGACCAACATACCTGCCAATGGCTTCGTCTCCAACAAACTTGTCAATGGCACTGTGACCAACATACCTGCCAATGGCTTCATCTCCAACACCCCTGTTGCCCGCTCTGTGGCTGCCAGCAGTGAATACAGTGTGGAGGTGGCATCCATCCACAGATCTGAATCAGAACGTCAGCAGCATATCATGTCTGAGTTTGCCAGGAAGTTCTTCACAGATTCTATCACCAGGTAAAGAGCTCTGGAAATCAAACTTCAACCGGATGAAATTATCCATAAAATAACCTTGTTTTGCATCGAACTCCACAGAACACTAATCTGTTTCTCTTTTTTATCAGACCAGACATGAAAGACAAAAGTCTCAATGAGATGGTGGAATACACTCCAGTAAGTATGCATCTCTTAGTCTCTCACTCGGTATATGCTGGGATTTTATGAGTTTGTTTGATTCTTTTTGCTTGCTGTGTTTACTTTCAATAGAATCCCATTCAGGAATCACTGATCCTTTTCTCAGACAATGATCTCAATCGTCTGGGTGCTCAAAACTTCATTTGTAAGTGGACAAATGTTATCACAGACATACTATAAACTCACCCATTATAACAGCATACATTTTGTCAAAGTCATTGAGTGTCCTAAAATAAAATCAGGACCCCAATGAAGAGCAAAGGGGTCTTATAACACCCTGTAGGGGTTTGTTTTTTGTCGTAATGACCGACTAACTGTGNAAGAGCAATCATACAATTACTGGTTTCGATGGGTCGTTTCTGATATCTAGTCAGTGTAATAAAATATATAAGGGAGAGCGGGGTAAGTTGTCACACTTTTAACACTGTCTAACATTTACTGAGCACCATACATCACAATGATATAAATGTCATGCCAAATGAAAGAAGGAAGTCTTCATTACATTTTCATATCTTATCTCATTACGGAGTTGTAGACTGTTGAATAGAGAATGTGCACTTGTGACAATTTGCGGGTAAGTTGTCACACTAGATTATCTAAAAATGAGAACACAACAACTTAATTGTTATTATTGGACTGGAATTTGGAAAAACAATTATTTCAATCCAAACAATACACTTTTCAATCAAAAAACATTAAGTGGCAAGACCACTTTACTTTGAACTTTAAACTCAAACTTTCTCTGGCTTGCATATAGATCCACGATAACTGAATGGAATACTGCAGATAACTCGCTTAACTTAACATGTTTAATCTCTGAACATAACTGACTTACATGTTGAACCTCTTTTTTGAGCATGTTCTATGTGTTTATTTGTACTGGGGCAAGTTGTCACATTTGAGGACTTGCCCCAAAGTCATTGAGACAACTTGCCCCAAACTGACATATGTGCTAATGTTGGCTAAATCTCAAGGTTCGCTCAACATAGCACGCCAACTAAAGTATCAAAAGACACGTTATTGTCTCCTCTATGTTGTGCAAAATAATATTTTTAAACATTCATACCTAACAAAGTTGTATTGTATAAATTTTAAGACAAAAAATACGAAAATTGTGCTAACCTCAGATTAGAGCGATCTTGACCACATGTGAACAGGAAGTTGACTATAGAAGAAGAAGTCACACAAAGTGGCTATTTGATTTGTGTGACAACCGCTCTCCCCTATATATATATAAATACAAATAAAATAAAAATTGGTTACCTGCAAAAGCGGACATTATATTTTGTTATTATACCAAAATATTTTATTGCAGATTGACCAATCAGAATCAAGTATTCCAGAGAGCAAATATTTTACACAATTATCTCTTTGTAGTTTTGATGCAGTTTATGATGGATCAGCCTATGAAGAAAAATCAGACAGAAAGCGACTGCGTTAACTTCATTTTGCAGGTGAACTTTCCCTTCAAATTTAGAGCATATTCATTTTCAGTATTGTGAATTTGTACATCTGTAACATGACAACTTGTTTTGGTTTAGCTGGGAAAAGAGAAGGAGTTCCTCAGGGATGAGATCTACTGTCAGGTCATCAAGCAGACCACCAAACACCCAGTCAGGTGAGTGATAATGTGTGTACACTATCGTTCAAATTTTTGTGGGCAGTAAGTTGTGTTTTTCTTTTAATACTTGCATGGACATATTAAATTAACCAAAAGTGACAGTAAAGAGGTTATAATGTTACAAAAGGTTTCTATTTCAAATAAATGCCTTTACCACAGTTTCCACAAAAACTATTTAGCAAATGTTTTCAACATTTATAATAACATTTCTGAAGGATCATATGACCCTGAAGACTGGATTATCACATGTCATCACAGGAATAAATTAAATTTTTAAATATATTAAAATATAAACATTTTATTTTTAAACACCTATTAGCATATGAGACTTCTTTGAAGAACATTAAAAAAATCTCAAACCCCAAACTTTTGAATGGTATATTGTTTGCTGATTTTGTAGGGAGAACTGCACCCGTGGCTGGCGTTTGTTCAGTCTGGTGACTGGATTCTTCCCCTGTTCCAACACTCTCTTTCTGTATTGCACCCGCCACCTGGAGGCCATCATTCAGGATGCCAACCACCCTTTTCAAGGTACAGTACTCACTTCTAACATCTTATTCTGTATTTATAATGCATGTTACTTGCTTCAATAACCCCACCAATATGATCCAAGTTTGCATTACATGTGGATTTTGCTATACAATCTGATTAGAAAGTAATTTTAACCTGTTTGTGTGTACAACAATAGCAGTTATTGTGATTGTATGAATACAATATTTGTTTATAGAACTGGCAAATGTATGCACAATGAATCTCAGACGATCACTCAATTTTGGAGGACGCAGGCACATCCCTTCACATTCAGAGATGGAGGCCATTTTGGTAAGCGAAGACACATGAGATGATGAGCAGAGAAGGTCAAAGCATGTGAAATTGTTTTCTTTACCATAATATCTGAATCACATGCAGGCTGGGAGGAACTCTCGACGGCTGCCCGTCATGCTGCCTGGTGGAACCGATTTTACCTGCAAGATTCACAGCTTTAGTGTAAGTGTGGGCCGCTCTTTCCTTTTTTATTCTTTTAAGATGATGTGTTGTCTACATGTAGCGCTTTAATGCTTTTCTGTAGGTTGCATTTGAGGTGGTACAAGACTTGTGCGCTGAGATGGGCGTCATGAATCCAGCAGAAGTGAAGGAATTTTCCATCCATGCCACTAAAAAAGGGGGTAAGATATCCTCTGTCACACTCTTATGCACACATGAACACACATTCACATATCAATCAATTTATGCTTTCATACTGTTCTCACAATGAATCACTCTCTTTAGGTGATGTTACACGCCCAATTCACTCCAATGAGTATCTGTTTGACTTCCTGCTGGATGATGGCTCGATCTCCCTCTCCTTTCATCGATTAATCTGGAAACAGCCACTCCAATTCAGCAATGATCTTTACCTGGAGTTCCACTACCAGCTGGTACAAAAACTCTCTTTTGAATAAATTTTTATGTGAAATATACCAGTTTTCTATTTTAATATACTTTAAAATACAATTTATTTCTGTGATGCAAAGCTGAATTTTCAGCATCATTACGCCAGTCTTCAGTGTCACATGATCCTTCAGCAATCATTCTAATATGCTGATTTGATACTCAGTTATTATCAATGTTGAAAACAGTTGTGTTGCTTAATATTTTTTTGGAACCTGTGATAGTTTTTTCAGGATTCATTGATGAATAAAAGGTTAAAAAGAACAGCATTTATTAAAAAAAAACTTTTCTAACAATATAATTCTTTACTATCACTTTTTATCAATTTAACATATCCGTACTGAATAAAAGTATTAATTTCTTTAAAAAAAGAGAGAAAACTAATTACTGACCCCAAACTTTTGAACAGTAGTGTATATTGTTACAAAAGATTCATATTTTAAATAAATGCTGATATATTTTTTAAACTTTTTATTCATCATAGAATCCTGAAAAAGTATCACAGGTTATAAAATAATATTAAGCAGCACAACTGTTTCCAACATTGATAATAAATCAGCATATTAAAATGATTTCTGAAGGATCATGTTACAATGAAGACTGGAGTAATAATGCTGAAAATTCAGCCTTGCATCACAGAAATAAATTATATTTTAAAGTATATTAAGACAGAAAACCATAATTTTAAATTGTAATAATATTTCACAATATTAATGTTTTTTCTGTATTTATTATGAAATAAATGCACCCTTAATGAGCATAGGAGACTTTGTTCAAAAAACATTAAAAATAGTAATGTTTCCAAACTTTTGACTGGTAGTGTACATATATATATAAAATGAAAATGAAATATATGCTACCGTTCAAAAATTTGGGGTCAGTAAGTGGCTTTTCAGAGAAGCTAATAATTTTATTAAGCAAGGATGCATTAAATTGATTAAAAGTGACAGTAAATATATATTTAAAATGTAACAAAAGTTTTCTATATGCTGAACTTTTGAATTGTCTATTCATCAAATAATACTGAAACAAATTATTAAGAAATGTAAGAAATGTTTCTTGAGCACCATTTAGCATATTAGAGTGATTTCTGAAGGATCATGTGACACTGAAGACTGGAGTAATGGTTGCAGAAAATTCAGCTTTGCCATTACAGAAATAAATAAATTGAAAATATATTTAAATAAAGAACAGGTATTTTAAATCGTAATAATATTCACAATATTACTGTTCAAATAAATGAACCCTAAGTTCAAATATCTCTCATTTTCATGTTTGATGGATGCCAGTCTTATGTATGTTTTTCAGCTTCTGGCTAATTATCTGCAAGGCAGGCTGTTGCTGACCATGAACAGCTCTACAATCTACCAGCAGGTGGCAGAGTTGACCGCTCTCCAACACCTTGCGCTTGGAATGACTGATCTACCATCCAAGTAATTATATATATCTCAAGCGATGCAATGTCTTACACCTAAATAATTAATGAAACATACAGTCATTTCAACTGACCCAAAACAATCAAATCATTGTTTTAAATCTGACATTCTGACACATATTAATGTTCAAACATCAGCGCTGAGGTAAAGCAGTACCTTCTCCGGAATGATCGGCTCAAGTCCAGTGATGAAAGACTTCTTGCTACTATACGGGCACAGTTTTCTACCTTTGGCCCCCTCAGCCATCTTGATGCCAAAGCTCACTTTATCAGTAAGTGAGCAAACCTGGCTAAATGATCCCATTCCATTTACTGATTTTACATCTGTATTCCATATCTTCCAAACAAACTCTTTTAACTTTCCAGAAAGTGTTAGTTCGCTGCCTCTCTTTGGATTTGATATATTCACTGCTCAGAAAGTTAGCCATCACGGCTGCCCCTCTCCCTCGCTGATCGCAGTCAACCATGATGTTATCTCGGTCCTTGATCCCAAATCACAGGTATCTGACACTCCAAAAGGATTCAGTATTCTGATGATGCTTTGATCGTCATTGTGTGTTTTAACCATGCTCAACCACAACTAAACTATCACAAACTTCACAGAACGCATGTTTGACAGTGTCTCTAGAGGACGTGCAGTCCTTGCGCTCAGTCCGTCCCAAGAAGGACAAGCTGCCATCAGTTGAGATCAGTTTTAGTGGCCAAACTCAACCCAGGACTCTCAGCATCAATCTAAAGCAGGTACGCATCTAGCAAAAGGTCATGAATATATACATGTTGTCATTTTCAAAGAGCAGGGAGTTTTTAATTAATGAGATTGCTCTTTTTTGATCTCTCATTTCTCTCAGGCAAAAGAACTATGCCACACCATTGCTTTGATTATGGAAGAGGTGGTGAAACCCTCCCACAGCTCCATGTCCAGTCGGACCGGAACCCCTCATTAAACAACCAACATATGCAAACCACCTAATATCACATGACTTACCCTGAGTTCAAATATGTCTCCTGCCATAAATCATTACAGACATTGTATTTCATAAACATGTAGAAAGGTTTACACTTGATTAGATCAAGTGTTTAAGTATTAGTGTTTGGGGCAGTCGTGGCCTAATGGTTACAGAATCAGACTTGTAACCGAAGGTTGCAGATTCGATTCTCAAAAACGGCACGAAAATATAGGTGGGGAGTGATTGAACAGCTCTCTCTTCCAAACTCAGTTCCCACGACTGAGGCACCTAACCCCCCAATCACTCCCCAGGCGCCACAGCGAATAGCAGTGTGTGTGCTCACGACTCACTGCTCTTAATTTGTGTGCACTAACTTGGATGGGTTAAATGTAGAGGATGAATACCAAGTATGAGTTACCATACTTGGCCGTCACGTCACTAATTCATTATATCTAGGGTTCTCAACAAGGGGACTGTAAAAATACTGGGGGTTTGCAGAGAAGACGTATACAGCATATAAACATTTCTTTCGAAATTTCATGATATTTTGAACTCTTTGGAATGCACATTAATGATTTGATAAGCATTATTTAATGTTTAATTTTTTTTTTTTTTTTTTACAAAAATGTTTAATTTAGTATCAGTATGAATTTATAGGAAATGGGGATGATTTTTAGATTATATTTATTATAAAGCTTGCCTGTTTTGTATATGTGTTAAAATCATGTTTAATTTTTTGCGTCCAGATAAAAGAAAATGTATTAGTATAGGAATTAACCTATTTAAAGTATTAAAGTGTAAAATATCTTTTGAAGTGTATTTTTCATTCTTTTTCAATAAAAAAATCACTGATATCTGTCCTCTTCAGAAAACCGAGAAAGCCTCATCATTCCGTTTTGTGTGCAGATATACGTTTAAAGAGCAATATTTATCAATATTCATTTATAATAAACCACACATGACATCAAAGCCTTGATATTCAAGGTAACTACGCCATACAAAGTCTCCTCATTTAAGCCAGATAGCGGCAAGCCGATTGAGAGGCTGGGTGGAGCTTGACATCCAGCTCCCCCCCGCTGGACGTAAATGGGTGGAACTGGACGGTCTAACCACACCCTAACCCTTCCCATAGCTAAACATAAACACAACATAATCCACTAGGTCCACAGAGGTGGAGCTGGACTAGGACAAGAAATTCCACCCATTACGTCCAGAGAGGGGGAACTGGACGTCATTTGACTACCCCGTAGTACTGACCAATCACAAAGGACAAAACAAAACAACTCCCGCCTCTCAAATAACACTGACCAATCAGATTCCACTTCATCGTCCCTGCACAAACACACCACGTGTGTTCGAGTCACTAACATGGCCGTCACCAGGGAGTGAGTCCAAGGATTTTGAGACGAATATTATTTGATTCTGCTTAAACACTCTTGATGATTGACGATACCACTTGCGGGTCGTTGATGTTACAGCTCTATAACGTAAGTTTACATTGATTTATTGTGATTTGAACATGTAGCTAGTATAATTTAACCCCTAGGCCACCTCTAATAAACTGAAAACCAGCTGTTTGGATTATTTATAAATGGTTTAATGAAGTTTATATAGAAACGATTGTAACCACAGCTCATTTCAACAGATATTTAAAGCAGGGTTTCTTCACATGCCTTGTCGCAAGCCTCGATCAAACGATCAACATGGGAGCTGTCTTTCACAATAGCATAGGTTTAATAATAAAAACTCTGAAATATAATACTTTATTATAATATGTAAGAAGTAAATGCAAGCTGTTACTTCTGTATTTAATCATTTTATGCAATACCACTGTTTGTTTAGTGTATCTCTGTAGTAATATACATATTACTAAACAAATGTCTCTACAGAACTGTCATTTACTTTGACTGTACTTGTTCAGATGAATCCTGCATCATTATTACACTCTCTGTAGTCAAATATTAAAGTCTCTAGTCTAGTGACTAGCATCCGTCACCTTATAAACAGGTCAACACTACTTTCTCTGAATATGTTGCATTTAAGAGATTATGTCAGTGATTTATTTATTAAACTCTTAGTGATTTGTTTGTCACATATACAGTAGTGTCTTACCTAAAGCCAATGATTAAATGGCACATTAGATTACTGGTACTCTTATATAATCTATCTTGTTTAATTTTAGATTATCATTATCTAATTTGTCATGTTTACAATGACAACAAGGGAAATAGAGAAGCTCACCACATTTATATCCACAAGAATATTCCCGTATTAAACGAAATGAGTAAAATGCATCTTTTGTGATTGCCAATTTGCCATAACCGGATTATGTCAGGTTGGCATAAAGTGGCATATCAGGTGGCATAAACATGTAATAATCTGAAATGGAATATTTGTGAAATTTGTTTTATGTCCAAATTAATGTTACTTTGGGTGCAGTTGTAAGCAGTAGTAGAAGTAACAGATAGAGAGAGTTTTTTTTTTTCACAAACATGAAAGGAAACATAATGAACATAAAATCAATATTTGGGTAGTTGACAAAAATACTTTTGGGAAGTAAAGATGTCCTGCAATACGACATGCTATTCTAAACTTTTTGGACAGAATTTTGTTAATTTTGCTTTTATAATTATTATGCATGCAGTTTTTAGAGAGTATATGGAATATTTGTAAACTTGTCACACTGTAGGACCATATAAAATAAATTAAAATGTATTCTCTTTGCCTTATAGACTTAACTTAATTTTATTCAAATTCACAAACATGTTGTGTTTATGTTGTGCAAATACGTTACTGCTCATTTTTGCACTCTTGTGTGCTGTTGTCATTGACATGAGTAAGCGAGCAAAGGCCTAGTGTTACTGACTTCTTTACTTCCAGTGAAAATAGCGGTAAACATGTTAATGTGCTCATTTTAGAATATGCTGATTTCCATGAATACAGACATTTTTCAGTAATTGTCTGCAGCATGTAAACCTGACTTGGGTAATATTAATGTGGTCATTGACTCTTTTTAATAATTCCCTTTGTAATGCTTTCTACCCCAATCAGATCCCTTTGAATGTAAGAATAGAGAAGCCACAGCCTCTCATTGATTACAGCTTCCTGGGCAACGACTACAGCCCTGACAGCCGTCCCTCAGACTGGCAGTGCCCGCAGGTGCAGCGTCTTGGAGCTGGGGGCCCACAACTGCCTGCCTCTGCCAGCAGGGCTGGGATCGGGACAATTGTGGACCGTAACTACCAGCTCTGGGCGGCTCGACAGAGCATGGTGAGAGACAGCGGTCGCCATGGAGCTACAGGATAAGAAACAGGTAAGTTCTTTAAATGTTTTCCTCCTATAGATGAGAGTGGGTTTGCTAGTCTTGAAGTGCTCAGACTGTTGATTACCACTGAAAATAATTTTGACCCACCCCTCCGTTTGTAAATACAAACAAAAATCACATTTAAAGAAATGCAACAGGAGTTCGATTTTTGGGTATAACTTTACAGTATACATAGATAAAGGAATTTTATCACACTACTCTTTGTATGTTAATAATATATAATGTTTAATAAATAATTAAATATATTAGATATAAAAATTTTTATATATATATATGAAATTATTGTAAACAATGTATTGAAGTGATACTGCTGATTGCCATGAATATAACCATTGCTGCTGATATGGCTGATAATATATATATATATATGTATGTATTTATGATAGAGTAAAGCAATATCACACGAGAAACGAGCGCAATACCACACGAGTGCTGTTTATTTCCTGAATAGCACAAGTGAAAATGTGATATTGATTTTATACCAACAGTTATTAACAGTTCAATAAATAAGAAGTTAATATTGTGTTATATTTTAGACACATTATTGTCTATACACAGCGGTGTTTCATTTCTGAATGAATCCACGTTTTAGCGAGTCAATCAGGTGAACCACTGATTCAGTGGTTTCACAGACAAGGCTTAAGACTAGTCCCAGACTAAAATGTATGTTTAAGCTGTTTTAACTGAAAGCAACTTGCACTGACATATCTTAAATTATGTCAGTGCCATTGTTTTGTCTCAAGATGCACACCAGTAATGTTTTTTTTCTAAGGCATATTATAAAAGCTACTAAAATGTCCTAATTGAACTAAGGCCTAATCCTGGTTTAATCTAAGCCCTGTCTGTGAAACCAGGCCTTAGAGTATCATTTCATTAAAAAAAATAATTTCATATTTTGGAAATAGTTTGCCCAAAAATTGTTTATTTAGATTTACTCATCCTCGTGTCGTTTAAAACCTGTATGACTTTCTTTCTTTTGCGGAACATATAAGAAGATGTTTTGAAGAATGTTGGTAACCAAACTGTTTTGGTCTGTAAATATATCTAATTACAAATTCAGAATTTGTATTTCTGTGATTGAATTTATTGAGAGAATGACAGATTTATCCTCAATCAATTAAACTCAAGTACCATAAACATCTAAATTTACCTGAATTTATCTTTTAACTTTGCTTGTGTTGGACAGCATCATTGGCAGTATGACTTTGTAACACTGTATGGCTGTTTATTTTGACAGTAATGATGTTGCTGAGATCCCCTCTTTGGTTCTTGTCTTACCTTTATTGATTTTGCTGAGGTAATGAGAGTGTGCTGGAATAGTTGTTGCCATGGGACAGGAACAGGTGGATCTATATATCTATATATATATATCCATATAGAGATCCCTCCCTCTGTTTTTTTTCACAAATCTTACCCATATATATATATATATATATATATACAGTGGGTACGGAAAGTATTCAGACCCCCTTAAATTTTTCACTCTTTGTTATATTGCAGCCGTTTGCTAAAATCATTTAAGTTCATTTTTTTCCTCATTAATGTACACACAGCACCCCATATTGACAGAAAAACACAGAATTGTTGACATTTTTGCAGATTTATTAAAAAAGAAAAACTGATATATCACATGGTCCTAAGTATTCAGACCCTTTGCTGTGACACTCATATATTTAACTCAGGTGCTGTCCATTTCTTCTGATCATCCTTGAGATGGTTCTACACCTTCATTTGAGTCCAGCTGTGTTTGATTATACTGATTGGACTTGATTAGGAAAGCCACACACCTGTCTATATAAGACCTTACAGCTCACAGTGCATGTCAGAGCAAATGAGAATCATGAGGTCAAAGGAACTGCCTGAAGAGCTCAGAGACAGAATTGTGGCAAGGCACAGATCTGGCCAAGGTTACAAAAAAATTTCTGCTGCACTTAAGGTTCCTAAGAGCACAGTGGCCTCCATAATCCTTAAATGGAAGACGTTTGGGACGACCAGAACCCTTCCTAGAGCTGGCCGTCCGGCCAAACTGAGCTATCGGGGGAGAAGAGCCTTGGTGAGAGAGGTAAAGAAGAACCCAAAGATCACTGTGGCTGAGCTCCAGAGATGCAGTCGGGAGATGGGAGAAAGTTGTAGAAAGTCAACCATCACTGCAGCCCTCCACCAGTCGGGGCTTTATGGCAGAGTGGCCCGACGGAAGCCTCTCCTCAGTGCAAGACACATGAAAGCCCGCATGGAGTTTGCTAAAAAACACCTGAAGGACTCCAAGATGGTGAGAAATAAGATTCTCTGGTCTGATGAGACCAAGATAGAACTTTTTGGCCTTAATTCTAAGCGGTATGTGTGGAGAAAACCAGGCACTGCTCATCACCTGTCCAATACAGTCCCAACAGTGAAGCATGGTGGTGGCAGCATCATGCTGTGGGGGTGTTTTTCAGCTGCAGGGACAGGACGACTGGTTGCAATCGAGGGAAAGATGAATGCGGCCAAGTACAGGGATATCCTGGACGAAACCTTCTCCAGAGTGCTCAGGACCTCAGACTAGGCCGAAGGTTTACCTTCCAACAAGACATTGACCATAAGCACACAGCTAAAATAACGAAGGAGTGGCTTCACAACAACTCCGTGACTGTTCTTGAATGGCCCAGCCAGAGCCCTGACTTAAACCCAATTGAGCATCTCTGGAGAGACCTAAAAATGGCTGTCCACCAACGTTTACCATCCAACCTGACAGAACTGGAGAGGATCTGCAAGGAGGAATGGCAGAGGATCCCCAAATCCAGGTGTGAAAAACTTGTTGCATCTTTCCCAAAAAGACTCATGGCTGTATTAGATCAAAAGGGTGCTTCTACTAAATACTGAGCAAAGGGTCTGAATACTTAGGACCATGTGATATTTCAGTTTTTCTTTTTTAATAAATCTGAAAAAATGTCAACAATTCTGTGTTTTTCTGTCAATATGGGGTGCTGTGTGTACATTAATGAGGGAAAAAAATTTAAAATGAAAAAAAACTTAAATGATTTTAGCAAATGGCTGCAATATAACAAAGAGTGAAAAATTTAAGGGGGTCTGAATACTTTCCGTACCCATTGTGTGTATATATATATATATATACAGTCAAACCAAAAATTATATTTTATATATTTTTTAGACATTTTTTATATTTTTTATATATTTTTAATAGTAGGTGCAGGACACTATAGTTCATTTATGTAAGTGAGGATAGCAAAATAAAGTAAACTGTGACATATTATACCCACAAATTCTTCATACAGTGGACTACCAGTAAAATTGATAAAAATTTGGAACAAAAAATTATTCAGACACTTTGACCTGACCATTCTTTGCTTAAGTGTTATCTGACATAATTAAGATCATTTTTTTCTGACAGTTTAACTCTGAGATCTTGTCATATTTTATTGCCATTTTTTTAAACTATAGTGAATAAACTCTATTAATGAATAAAATGTAAATTTTGGTTTGACTGTATATACATATATATATATATATATATATATATATATAT